>JARHVA010001453.1:1165000-1202500 GCA_037957365.1 Torreya grandis | reverse complement strand
GATTACATATATCTTGAAACCCTTATGAAATTATGCATTACAACATACATCTTACATTACATACTTATACTTAGATACTTTTAAATTTTGATGTTATGTTTTTACATTTTATTTGAACAACATGTGCATGCTTTGGCTAACACATTTTATAGAGCTACTTATTTTGAGGATAGTTAATACATAGGTTTCAAAACTACCCTAAAAATAAGGGGCATTCATAAGGGGTTGTCATAGATATAAGGCTCTTAAATTTATATTCACAGATACATTTCAACACATGCTCAGTTTTAGAAATTAGACATAGGAAAAACCAAAGACTTAGAAAATAGTTTAGATCACCTAGATTCCAGACTAGGTAGACATTAGCACCTATATTGGGACACTAGTACTAAAGGGTACAAATGTTCACTATAGGGAACTATTATCTAGTAGCCCCAGCTTTAGGTTAGTCTAGATTAGCCATATCAGTAGACTAGGTAAAATATTTTTTTTCACATATATAGTCATAGGTTTGATAGTTATGTTTATATTTTGCTTAGATAAACTAATTTTAGATTGTATTAATACTAAATGACTAGATTTTGGGTGAATCATGCAAATCATGATCATTGCCACATTCAATTCAGATACACTGATTCAGTTATTACATACTCAGTTTAAAATCAATATACTTAGATATTAGATTATGGGCATGTACATGGCACATGGTTTCCATATACTCAACTACACACATAGGTTGATCAGATGGAATGGTAAAATCCATGTCATTCTCTATGTTTTATACACTTGATATCACATTCTAATTTGTCACTAAATTCATGCCTTACTCCATCTACAATGGTTCACATTCTTGAGTAGCTTAGAGCCACCTAAAATACCTGAGTGGCTATAGATCCAACATACATAGTTAGATATACTCAGTTAGACACTTTTGTCACTTTTCAACATTTAGTTTTAGATGCATATACTACACATGGGTGGGCACTAATGGATTCATTCCCTACTTAAGTTCTTGATCCATCCACATTAGAGGGTTAAACACACTTATAGTCTTATCCAAGCTATTTATAGACCAAGATCCACTAAGTAGGGGTGGGCAATGATGGAGTAAAAGCTAGATTGAGTTATTGACCCACCCATATGAGGATTGAATAACCCATTAGCTTAGTCCAAGCTAATCAATGATATGATCACTATGTACACTCATACACATAGTCTGTCACTAGGTTTATGCATTGGTTTGAATAACTAATGAGGTGTATTCATTTATTTCTTCTCTCTTTACATAACATTACCTAGTTACTTAATTTGGAACTGTCTTTTGATTTTTATCATCTCTTAAGTAAGGACTAATTTTTACATGTTCATTATAGGTCATTGCTTTGGATCACGTTTCACATGCATAGATCCATAATCATAGACTTAGACTTAGTTACATGGGTTTCAATTCCAAGGTAAGTCCAGGTATGCTTCTTTTTCATTTATAATAGTCATTTTTATTTGCTACATTTCTATCATGGGTGGGGGGGGGAGAATTTAATCACCTAAAAGTGGTATTTGGATACTAGGAGTGTTACTTGAATTAGCCTATTCATAGATTAGCCCTATAAATATGCTAGAGGCTTTACCACACTTGCCTAGCCATTATGAAAACCACATATATCTACATTCATCTCAAATATAGTCATAGGATATATTTCCTAGATGCCAAAGTAGTTTTACCAATAGTCTTCCAAGTGGACATTAGTGTCACATTTGGGGCACTAAAACCACATTGTGTTAGTGTCCCCAATTTGGGTTTATTGTCATTTTGCCTAAATCTCTAGAACATATAATTTTACAAATGTGTTCCCCTCCTAAGGTTGGCCTAATCACATTTTATTATCCACACCAGCTACAAATCTCTATAAATATAGTTCTATTTGACCTTTATTTACTAGATGAAAAATAGATGTAAAAGCCTATTCAAACAAAAGAAAAGTTGAGAAAAATTAAAGTATTTAACCCCTATTATTCCCTATTTCTACATACTACCATCTAAAATAACCCTAATCCCATATTTTAAATATTTCAAAGTTTAAGCACATTCATGGCATCCAAGTCCACTCTCATTCTGTCATTCACTTAAAGTTACACCAAATACTAGGTGGTAAGAGTCTTGGTATGTAGGTAACTCTCTTCATATTAGGGTGTCAAAGATGTCCAACCTATCCTTCTAATGAACACAAATTTTCATCTCATGTTATAATTGTAAGGAGGATTAGGTTTTGCACACTAAATTAGGTTTTCCATAAACAACACAAAGTTCTAGATTTTGTGCATGTAGGAACAAGACCTAGAAAGATAGGTTCAATTACTCTAAAAAATAGGAATCGTCTTACAAAAGGGACATTAGTGCCACTTTAATAAAACTATACTAGTATTGTGCTACTCTCCATGTGGGGTGCTATTTTATAGTGAGAAAATAGATCCTAGGACCCTATTGATGACACACATAACTATATAAAACCCAATTTTTAGAACCTAGATCACCCATTATAGTCATTTTCTAGATAAGCCTATATTTAAGCATATTTACTACTATTTTCAGAAAGTTAAAGAAGATCAAAATCCATAAAAAATTAGTGCTTAATTATTTCATATTAATTAATTGATTTAAGCATCTCAAACCTTTAAGCTAAACATAAGATTTACTTAGTTAAACCCTAAAAGGTTAAATTAGTAGGTAGTCAACTCTTTGAGCAAGCAAGATGGAGCCATGTAGTGACATCATACTTCCCCATGCTCCTAGGTAAATTAGAAAAATTAGATGGATAAGATATTGAGAGAGTAAATATGATATAAACACATGTCAATATATCATGAAACTAAAGTAATTAGAGAATTTTAAAAATTTAGCTAAGATGAATAAACTCTTAGTGAGAGAGATTACACAACATATGAAGATCTAAATATCTTAGAGCCATAGAAACATTAAGTGACTTGGGAGCACCCAATCAAGGTGTGGAATAGTGAGAGGCTACCAAATATAAAATTCTTAACCCACAAAAACACATTGACATCTTGGAGCAATGAGAATTATCCATGTGTCATGCTTTTCCAAAAATAGATACATGGAATTTCATGAAAGGAGTTTGAACTTAGATTTTATGATCATCTTGCTCATATAAAATATCAATATATATAAATTGGACCATGGATCCACTCTAGTCGACATGATCAAGTTATGATTAATCTCTTGGCTATAGATATTATAGATCCCTTAGATTCAAGTAAATTAGGTGATGGAATTGAATGATTAATGGCATGCACCTTTGGGCCAAGTGAAGATCCCAAAAGATAGAATTGGCCTAAAAGAGGTGTGGTATCTAACCATAAGATGTGACTAACTGACAATCCTAAAAAAGATACCAAATACATTCCATTATGTAAAATATAGAAGAAATCTGGTCAACATGGTCCATGTCATTTTTATCATGATTGAAATGGGACAAGGGTTAATTGCAGGTAGAAATAGCTTGTTGAGTTATCCTAAATACCTAATTTTGGGTTGAGCTTTGGTCCCATTTGGCTGAGAGTCTATATAAAATGAGTTATTCATTATTTTGAGGGCTAGTTTGTTTATATTTAGAGGTTAGAATAGAAGAACTAGATGGTTATTTCATTTTCTTCTTGTTTTTTATTTCTTAGTTTTTCTCCTAAGAGCTATGTTGTTCTAAGACATTTATATAGTTTTAATTGAAAAGGGTGAATCCTATAAATTATTATTTATATGAAATATATTTAAATTAAAATGTTTTGAGGATGATATTCATAATTTTTGCATTTATATGGTAATTGTATTCCTCTTTTTTCATATGCAATTTTTGTTCATACTTTAGCACCATCTTTAAATTATGACTATGTGAATATTGGTGAGACAAAAGAGTGGTTTCATTATATTTATCTAATTAGATGAACTAGGTTTATGTGTATTTCATTATAGACTCATTTATATTTATCTTTACCAATTATATTTTTATTTTTTTATATCCTATTAGTTTAGTTTTATAATAACTTATTTTGCAATCAGTGCTTACACATTTCATTTGTATTGTTTGTCCCTTGTTTTTATCTTTTCAAAGCATTTTTGAATCTAGTATGTTCAATAAAAGTGTTGATAAATAAGAAATTCTTTTATAAATCAAAATGAGATGAGTCTTTCATATTCTAGGTTTACTTTTGGGTATCAAAGAACATTTTTTGATGGCCCCTTTTATTGAACAACTTGCATCAGCCAATTGAGGTGTCTAGTTCACCATGACCTGGCAGACATTGACCTTGGGGAAGTTATTATTGAGCATGCCTCATTTTAAGAGAGGTGGAGGGGGGAATCCTCACTAGTTTATCCTTTCCTTTTCATCTTAGATTTGGTGCATGACAACTATAACACCAACATATTGGTGCTAGAAGGATAGTAGTTTAAAGTGTTCTTTGATATTCATGCTTAATTGTGTTTAACATTTTGTAGTATTTGCTTAGATAAGAATTTTTGAGGTTCCTAAAAATATAAAATAGAATATTTGTCACAAGGTCAAAGTATGTTGTGGGTGAATTTGATCTATTGTAACTCTTAGGACATAGGAAAACTAGTACTAACAAACATAAATCTAATCCTAAACAAACCTACTTAGCCAATAGCTCCCTAGCTACTAATGTCCCTTTCATCACTCATTTCACTCCCCCTAAAAACATAAAAATGTCTAATATGACGTGGTTAGGAAGAGGTAATAATCTTGGGAACATTTAGGACTTTGTAATGACTTACCTAAAAATGCCAAAAAGTTATGCCTGAGGTATATTCATGGTGGGGTAATAACAATAGAAGAACACATACAAACCTTTAAGAATGCCTTGATCAGCACTAAAATTTATCATGAATATGTCACTTTAAAGTTGTTCCCTTAAATTTTAGTTGATTCATCTTATGGTTATTATTAAGGTCTCCTGGATTGATCCATCACCTTTTGGGCTAAGCTTGAGACTATGTTCATTAACTAATTTAGGATACCTATAGGTGCTACCATAATATATCATCAATTTTTAGATTTCCATAGAGAACCTTATGAGATAAAGAGTATTTTCAATATTTAGTTTCACAATTTGTACACAATATTGAAATAACTCTACACATATAGAGAGCTTTCTACTATACTAACCTATTTGAGGACCCTAGACTCCATGACTTCTATGTTCCTTAGGAGGACCCCAATGAATCTCACTTTTATTTCCTTGGACTATAATTATGTATCCAATATTAAAAATAAAATGGCACCTCAAGGACATGGTGCTAGTCCCTTTCACTAATTAGGATAACCACATGCCTATAATTAGGTCCACCTTATCAACCAGGCTCTTATGAAAAATTCTCCTTTAATGAACCTATTTAACCTTAATATTTGAATCTAAGGTGATATAATAATTAACCCTAGATTTTAATTAAAGATTTATATATAAATGAAATGGCATAAGGATGATAATTAGATCTATAACAAGCCAATTAGATGTTAAACTTAGATATAAGCATATATTGAATTTGTTTTGCTAAGATAATGTAAATATGGAAAGTACAATTATGTTAGATATATAAATGATAACAACATGATGTAATGAGATTTTTATGATGATAATTTAATTCCAAATATTAAAATGGTAGAAATTAGGCTAGAATGAGATTTTAGAATAATCATAAAATTTTGGTTGACACTTCTAGCACTTTAGACACTAACGTTAGCTTGGGATATTTATGTCGATGATACTGTCTAGTTTAAACACAAGTATCCTATATGGTATTATTATTAAAATAAGATGGAACCAATTGGATACTTATGGGTTTTTATTTACCTTCACTTTGGTGCATTTAGATCTAGGTCATGGACTATCACTCTTAGTGAAATGATAAAACCCTAGCTTCCCATATTCATAGTGACCTTGGGGGGAAATGGGTTAGTGGGAAAATGGTGTCAATTTGAATCCAAAGACTCCATTATTAGAGGGCACTGACTACATATCCAATACTCCAAAAGAGGTCCCCAGACTCATGTAGTTGTCCCCTATGTATTGGATTATGTTTGAATCATACAATATGTTTAGAGCAAGTACTACAGTGACCTAGCTTGTAACTTGGAAAATTGGGATCTCAAGATACTTATTTAGTACTTCAAACTTATATATGTGTTATACCTATTAATAGGATGGAAATATGGAAGCTTTTTAAAATTAAATGCTTGATAGAGTGCTTTTTATAAGTTTTCTTGTTCTTTTAATTAGTGTAGCTAGGTTTGGAATGAATGAGGGTTGATTTTATAATTATATCAATTCTTTTGGAGTAATAAAAAACATTAAATCACTTAGGATAACCACTGGGATATGTTTCATTTGAAATTTGGATGAATTTAGAGTATCAAACACTTGTGTCAGGGTAAGATAGTAGCATTGATGTTATTATCTATCTTGGATGTTAGTGCCTAATGAGAAAGAAAGTAGGTGTAGGTTCAAAAATTATAGAGATAGAAGTTAAGTACAATTTAAGCATTATATTAAAGATAGAAGACCTACGTCATCAACATAAGACTAGTTAGACTAAGATATATAGGCTAAGGGGTATAACAATAGAGTAGATATGAGACTTGCATAAGTGAGAAATGTAAATAACAAAGAAGAAAAACCATGGTATAATTTTTGTAAGCGTATAAGATTGAGGTGTTATATAATCATAAAATATCACCTATATTCCCCCCTTTAATCTAATAATTAAATTTAAAGTTTAAAGGAAAGGAATGCATCCCTAGTTATGTGTATACACCTTGTCTTTACACATGACCAAATTGAGTGATTTTTTGATGACTGACCTAAAACCAAGGGAAATTTAAAATATAAAATAAATCCATAAATATGGGTTAAAATTACTTGATATATTGAAATTTAAAGAGGAAGGTTTAGGAATACACGTGTGTCTATGTAACTACCTTGCCTATTAGCAAGTTGACTTGAAAAATATGTATCATTATAAGGCTCTAAAACCAAGATTAGGATAAATATAGATAAATATTTAAAATGAATATATTATTAGAGGATATTTTGTGATTATATAACACATTGGTATTGTAAACTTAAAAAACTTAGACCTTGGTTATTCCTCTCTATTCTCTACCTTTCCCACTTATTCAAATCTTACATTTGATCTATCCTTGTGCCACTTGGCCTATATTTCTTAGTCTAACTAGTATTATATTGATGACCTAGGTATTATTTTTTTACTATAATACTTAAAATATAATTATCTTCTATATCTATAAGTTCATAACCTTTACCTCCCTTTCGACTCTTTAAACACTAATGTCTAGAACATACAGTACTGTTGACATTACTATATTATCCTGACGTAAGTGTCTAATACCCTAAATTCATCCAATTTGAAAGTGAAACATATCCTAATGGTGAACATATGTACTTTAATATTATTTATTAATCTAAAGGGATTAATATAAATACAAGATCAACCCTCATTCATTATTCAGTTAGTAACACCTAGAAAAAAAACCAAAGAGACCATGACACTTATCATAAGCACTCTATCAAGCATTAAATTGATCAAAGATTAATTATTTACATAAAAATAATAGGTGAAACACATATATAGGTTTGAATTACTAAAATATTATCCCAAGATCATGATTTTCCAAGTTACAAGCTAAGTCACTATTATACTTTGCACATATTGTATTATTCGCACAAAAGGAAACATGTAAGGGAGAACTACATCAGTTTGAGGCACTCTTCAGAGTATTGTCTATGCAGGAAGAATCCTTTAGTATAGGGGTCATTTGGGGTCATCTCAATACCATGTGCCCACTAGCCCATTTTCCCTAGGTCACATTGATGATGGAAAATTAGGGTTTTGTCATTTCATGATTAGCATTTTTCCTTAATCTAGATATAAATGCACTAGATCAAAGGTGAAACATAACCAAAAATTATTTAGGTGGTTACATTATATTTTAAATAATATTCTATATAGGACACTAGCATCGAGCCTAGATAGTAGCATTGATATAATCATCCTAGCCTGACATTAATGTCTAGAGAACTAGAGGCATCAGATCTAGAATCTGAAGACTATTCTAGAATCTACTTTCTACCTAATTTCAGCCTATTCTAGACCTAATATTGCATTAACATAAAAATAAGCTAAGTACTTCACTTCTTGTTCATATTTATTCAATCTCAACATAATAAATTTAGTGTATGCTTATATATGAGTTTAGTATCTATTTAACCTATTATAGATCTAATTACACCCTTGTGTCATTTCATTTATATATACCACTTTAATCAGATCTAAATTTAACTCCAAATATTTATATATCATTTTAGGGTTAAACATTTGGTGAACTTGATCTTTAAACACCAAACCCTAGGTCACTTAGGTTTTTTAGATTATTGTAATTTTTTGTAACTCTTAAAATTTTCATCTCTAAAGTAATGGAAAATGTGAGTGAAAAAATTTGATTTAAAATGGAAGATAAATATGAATTGATTACTCATCTCAATAATAACAAGGGCTTAATAGATGCATTTTTTAATGTTATAATAAATGAAATAAGTAAACAATATAAAACTAAAGCTACCTCACCTAGTAATGGTGAATCCTTAGAATGTACTATAACTTAGTCCACACTTATCAATCCACCTACATATATTGAGGGCATGGATTATGTGTTTAACCCATTGTTTCCTAAAACAAATATTGATACATCTATCAAAAAATCACCTATTGTTTGAACACAAATACCCATTTCAGTGCCTATTACTACTCAAAACATATTTTCATCCCCTTTGGTGACTATTTAACTTGCAAAACTAAATCCCATTGGGCCTAAAGTTCAATAATTTATTCAAGTTATAAAAAACTTGGAAGATAATATTATAAACATTAAACAAAAATATTTAAAATCCTCTCATGCCATAGATTCACAACATGTGTTACATAACCCTCTTACATTTAAAATCTCTTTAAACCCCTTGCTGACCAAATTTATTGCACCTGATTTCACATTATATGATAGAAAGGGTGATCTTGAAAAACATGTTCAAACATTTTATATGGCATGACTTGAATATGCTTCAAATGATAATATTTTGACCATATTATTTCTAATAATCCTCAAGGACTATGCTTTGAGGTTGTTCTACGATTTACATCTTGTAGATGGGTTCTTAGAATAAAAATTTGTTAACACTTCCAAAAAGGTTTCCTATGCCCAAATTGTAAAAATAAAAAAAAGAATCAATGAACCTGTCAATGAATATGTATTGATATATAAGATAATGATAACCAAAATGACCATTCTTATGGTAGATAAAGAGTTACAAGATATATTCAAAAAAATTTTACTTGTTCCTTTACATGTGTCCATTATTTTTAAGAAGTTAAAATATTTATATGACTTATGGCATGTTATATGGGACAATTAATGAAGATTATGTCATTAAATAATCTCAATTATGTTGTAAACACACCAGTTGCATTTACATCTAGTGAAAAGTTCATAATTAATCTAAGTTATAAAGTAAAGCCTCTTGATCCTAAAAAGGAAAAAAAAACACAACAGTTAACATAGTTTCACAATAACCTAATCATCTTGTCATATACACTTCACCAAGGATATAGTTTACATGTTTTCCTAAGTCCATAACTTCATTACTCCCATAGTTACTATAGTGTTAGCTTATATCTCTCCCTCATCCTATCAAGGTTGATATTAGTCCTAATTTTCCCAAAGGATATGATGTGAATGCTTAAAGTGATTATCATCAAGGACTAGGAAGTTATACAAGAAGATGAATTACCTTAAAATATAAAATCCAAGATCCTTTTTATGACCAAGAACTTACATTTGAGGATCCTCCAAAAGAATCAAGTTCACAACCTAGTGATCACCATAAACAAAAAATATTTATCAATCCTTTTCAATAAAATTCCAAGAAGGAACCATAAGTCCCAATGGCATATAATGAAAATCCTCCTCCACCACATTATGGACACCCACTAGATGGGGTTATTTATACTTAAACATGACATGTACTTCTCATTGTCTAAAAAACTTCTATTTCCTTTGATGATAGTGAAATTAAGGGTGATGAATCTACTATCCATTCTCTATTAATTAGAGCATACCTTGACAAACACCCCATATGTAGTGTTATGATTTATAATGGTGCGAATGAAAATGTTTTCACCATGGCATTAATTACACATTTGGGTTATACTCATAATGATTTACACCCATGTACTAGATCAATTAGAACATTCAATAAGACATCTCATAAGGTTCTTAATGAGATTAACTTTCCTTTATAGGTTGGTCCCACACATGTGGTTACTAAATTTTAATTTATCTCTTTCACATGAATCTTTGATATGTTATCAAGATACCTAAGATACAAAATCTTTGATTAGCACCTTATATAATGTATAGGTGTATAAAATACATTCATACCAATTAGGTAATTATAGTTTCTAGAAGTCTATATGTGCATCCTCTTGAACAAAATAAACTTATACCCAAACAACTAGCCATAAAGTATACTAGGGCTGATTCACCATAAAAAGATAAAAAATAAGTAATCCTCTTTACCAAGAAACCAATACTTGATAGACCATTACATTAGAGACATATAGCAGATTCTACACAATCCCAATCTTATACTACACACCATGTTCAAATATCTAGATCACTGAAAAATGCACATATTACTATTATAAAAATGAAACGAATAAGAAATCAATGATGGGTTCTAAAAAATCCTACTATTATTATACCTACTATTACTTAACAACCATAGAGTCATATTTTACATATATAGAGCATCATTGATACCATAATGACATATATTACACCTATACATACTCCTCAGAAACATAAATTGGATATTACACTAGATTCACAGTGGGGAGATAGTTATTGCCATCCATTGCATGGAATAATAGGATGATATTTCCTATTCCAAAAAATACCAAATAAATAGAAGACATTCAAAACTCTAAAAAAACTTTCATCACTTACATAGTCTAATATCTCTTTGGCAACCACGTTTTAGTTCCACATTGATAGATGAGATACTTAATTACTCCTATGTACACATGTGTCACACTTATACTTGAATGTGATACTAGCATACATAGATACATTATACATTACTATTTTGGATGTTGGGTCTTCCCTCTACTTAGGTCATATGGATATTTGGGACATCCACTTCCTTGATCTTGATACACATAGGTTATAATATTTGATAATCACTCTAAATTATCATGTTTGATCTTCCATATGTACTTGCACATTCCTATTATCCATGATTATATGTTACAAATGCTACTTGATATTATATACATATGACTTACTTTTCGTAACACAATGGATCCATGGGATACTATGACATATCTATGTTGGTTGGTTATGATTTACTTTATGCACTTCCTTGAGTGTTTTGTATTCCTTTTTTGATCATTTGAATATGTTACTTTACTTGCAACCCATATGCCTATGTATGATTTCATTGACATGTGCATATGTCACTATTTGTTTTATGGAGATTTAAATATGTCATTTTTACTTTTATGGACATTTGACTAAGTCAGTCCCTTCGATTCTATGGCATTTGAACATACTCATTATTTGTGGTCTCCTTGGATCATTGAATTTTTACTTGATTTTTAGTGCTCTTATGTGTGTTCTTATTTTCTTGTTGATCTTGTATTATTACTATATGTGTTTCCATGATATTTATCATATATCTTAGGCCTACATGTGATTTCATTTATTTTATGCACTTCAATTATATATTTACCTAGTCATGTTTACTTCTATATGCTCATAGTCACATTTATGGATTATAAAATTATCTTATACATTATTTCCTATCTTTACCTCACCTAAAATGGTGGGGGGGGGGGGAGATATTAGTGGGGGCATGTGATATGGACATGGCTTACACATAGTCATAGTTTTCATATTTAGTGGGGACATGATTTGGAAGCATGTTCTCCACATTCATTCAATATGGTACTAATATCAATTCTCAAATTTAGTAGGGACATGTCATATAGACATGGCTACCACACATTCATAATTTATAGATTTAGTGGGTGAATTATTTGGAAGCATGCTATACACATTCATTTAGTATGGTACTTATATCAATCCTCAAATTTAGTGGGGGCATGCTTTGGAAGCATGTTCTCCACTTATATTTAATATTCAACATATCTAATTTATAGTTAGGGCATATTTTGGAAACATGCCTTCTAGATTGGTATTTATATGGGGTTTTAGACTTATCCATATATAGTGGGGGCATGATTTAGAAGCATGTTTTACACACTTACATAATTATCTCAATTGGCCAAATCACACCATTATATGATTCAAATTCATAGTTGTGGTAGAGTTTTAAACATTGGTACTATTGTATACATAGTTTCAACATGAGACATATCTAAGGTGCATATGATATGCAACATATGCCTAATATTAAAAAATCCAAATCAATTTCAGACTCTAAAACTCTTTATAGACTATTGACATATCATATACTTCTTCTTATTGATACCCCATGAGACTTTACAGACTTTTATTGAGCCAATATATTATAACAGTTGATTTACCTTTTGTTATTATTGAGTTGACTTGATCATCCAAAATCACTATGTTATTAGTATCATTAGGTTACATAGTTGAGATAATCTCAACGTCAAGGTGGAAACTCACTTTTGATCCAAAGTTATGGGCATGTGCCTTATAATATCTCTATATCTCCTTTGATATATGCACTTTAAATATTTATCTGTATTTATCATAATCTTAGTTTTCAGAGCCTTACAATGATACATATTTTTAAAAATAACTTGCCAATAGGCAAGATGGTTACATAAACACACAAGTGTACTCCTAAACCTTGTTATTTCACTTTAAATCTATTTTAATTACTTTAAACTCTAATTATATGCATGGATTTTATACTGTAACATGCTCTTGGTTCTAGTCCAGTCAATAACAAAGCACTAAAATTAACACATGCAAAGATGAGGTGTGCACACATACCCAAGTATGTATTCCTTTCCTTTAAAGTATCAATTTAATTACTATATTAGGAGGGGATTTATATGATATTTTGTGATTATATATCACCTCAATCTTGTACACTTGGAAAAATCAGACATTGGTTGTTCCTCTTAGTTTTTTAACCTTTCCCACTTATATAAATCTCACATCTTCTATATCCTTGTGCCACTTGGCCTATATCTCTTAGTTTGACCAATTTTATATCGATGAACTAGGTCTTATATATTGCCTAGAATTCTTAAAATATACTTATCTTCCATATTTTTGAATTTAGAACTTGTACATGCTTTCCTAATACCTAGACACTAATGTTCATGATATACAGTAGCATCTATGTTATTGTCCTATTCTGATGCAAGTGTTCAGTTCCTTAAAATCATCCAATTTTTTGATGAATATATCCTAATGGTTTGCCTAAATGATTTAATATGAGTTATTAATCTAATAGGATTGATATAAATAAAATACCAATAATCATTCATTCCTTACATAACAACACCTATAAAAAGACCAAAGAGACCAATACACTTATTAAAAGCACTCTATCAAACATTCAATTGATCAAAATTTCCTTATTTCCATACTAGTTAGGTATAAAACATCTAAAAATATGAAGTAATAAATGAGTAACTCAAGAGCCCAATTTTCTAATTTACAAGATAGGTCACTATTGTACTTACTTTTCACATATTATATGACTCACATACAAACCAACATGTAGGAGAGAATTACATCAATCTGAACACTTTTTGAGAGTATTAGTTATGTAGGTAATGTCATTTGATAGAGGAGTCATTAAGATCAGATTGACACCATGTGTCCACTAACTCATTTCCCCCATGGTCACATTTAATATGGAATGGTAGGGTTATTCCATTTCATGAGCAATGATTATCTATGACCCAGATATGAATAAACTTGAGTAAATGCAAAGTAGAACCCAAAATCATACATATGGTTGTACCTTATTTTAGATAATATTAATTATTTAAAAATAGCATCAAACCTAGATAATACTATCAATGTAACCATCCCAAGTTGATGTTATTATCTAGAGAGCTAAAGGCATCATATCTAGAATTTGATGACTATTCTAAAATTTACTTACTGCCTATTTTTATCATGTTCTAGATCTAAAACTGTATTACATATGAAAAAGTTAAGTGTTTAACATATTTATCATTTCTATATATAAAATATTTATATTTTCCATATTTAGACTATATTAACATATTAAATTTAGTGTATGTTTATATTCAAGTTTAACATCTAATTACCCTATTATAGATATAATTATTACCCTTGTGCCATTTCATTTATGTATACCCCTTTAATTGGAATATTAAGTTAACTCCAAACACTTATATTTTATTTTAGGGTTAAAGATATCTAAGGAAATAGATAGAGAGACATATAAAAAGAGAGATATAAAGAGAGATTGGAAGGCATATGCACTCAACTTTGGATAAAATGTGAGTTGCCACTTTGTAGTTGAGATTATCTCAATTGTGTAACCCAAGGATACTTATAACTTAGTAAGGTTGGATGATCAAGTCCAACTTGAATTTTTTTTAAGATTGAGTGATTTGATTACCTCAACCATACTAAAAGGTTAACCAACTATTGCAATAGATTGGCTTAATAAAGTTCATAATAGTCCATGGGGTATCAATATGAAAAAGTCTCTGATATGATAACATTCCACATAATATTTTTGGAATATGAAACCATCTAGATTTTTTAATATTAGGAACATGTTGCATATAATATACACATTAGATATGTTTCATGTTAAAACTATGTATAACAATAGTACCAATGTAAATAATTTTACCACAACCATGAATCTAAATTATATAACTATATGCTTTAGCCAATTTGGATAACTGTGTAAGTGTGTAGAACATGATTATAAATCATTCCCCCACTATATATGGATAAATATAAAAATTAATATAAGTACCAATGTTGAGGATATGCTTATAAAAAATGTCCCCACTTTAAACTGGACATGTTGGATACTAAATATATGTGGAGAAAATGCTTCCAAATCATGCCCCCACTAAAAATCAAAATTGTGCCTAGTATGGAGAACATGCCTATATGACATGCCCCACTAATATTTCCCCATTTTATATGACGGAAAGATAGGAATTAGTAGTTACCTCACCTCAAAAGGATAATATAATTATATAAATAGTTAATGCAACCATATAACATATATAAGGGAACATGTCTAGGTAAATGTATCATTAAAGTGCATAGAACCAATGTGATCACATGTATGTCTAATATGCATGATAAATATCATGAGAATATCTAGATATTAATAATATAATCTCAACAAGAAAACAAGCACACACATAAGAGCACTAAAAAATAAGTCAAAATTTAATATTCCAAGGAGATTACAAATAAGGGGCATGTTCAAATGTAGCACAATCAAAGAGACATGAGTTATTGTAATGTCCATGAAATCAATAATGACATGTTCAAATTTCTATATAACAAAACATGACATATACAAATGTTAAAGAAAAAATACATAGGCACATGAGCTATAAGAAAAGGAGAATATTCAATTTCTATAATAAGGAATACAATATCAAGGCAAGATACTCATGAAAGTGTACAAAGTAAGGCATAAGAAACTGACATAATCATGTCATAGTAACCCATGGATTAAATGTATTGGGAAAAAATGTCAATTGTATAGCATATCAAGTACTCTATATAAGATAAAATCATGGATAAAGGCATGTGTAAGTACATATGAAAGATCAAACATGATAATGTAGAGTGATTATCTAGTCATATAACCTATGTCTAACAAGATCAAATAATACAATTCTCTAAATGTGCATATGACATGAGTAGATACAAATATCAATATATTAAATAAGAATGTATCATGTATCTATGTATGCCTATATCATTGTCAAATAGAAGCATGAAAAACCTGTGTATGTAGGAGTAACTATGTATGCCATCCATCAACATAGAACTAACACATAGATGTCAAGGAGATAATAGAACATGTAGGTGCAAAAAATGTTTTTATATTTTGATTGTATTTGATTTTTTTCATATTTTTTGAATTTTTAAATAGCAAATATCATCCTATGATGCCATCCAATGGATGGTCATAGATATTTCCCCATTATGAACCTTACAACCTTAATTTGGATCTTTTACATTGTTTAGATCATATTAGATAGGTTGAAATGGGACATGGCATGTTACTCCTCAAATTTTGCATGTGGAGTAAAAGAATGAATGCTATCATTTAAAATATGTATTAATTTGCCTTTGTGAAGAAAATAAATACCTTTTTGAGTTGGATCAGTTTTTACTTCCATTTGGTATAGCCAAAGAGTTCCTAATGTAAGTGGATATGGAGATGTGGTAGGCATAACCCAAACCCATGTTTGAGTTCATCTAAGACCACAATAAATTGGTATTTTTACGTTTCCAAAGGACTCTTTCCAACATCCTTTGATTTATAAGTTTGTTATATTGAAGCTAATTTATTGTAAGCATATTACAATGCATGTATTTTTTTCTTATGCAGGATCAATATGGTTATGCTAAAAATAAGCACCACCCATGTATAAGGTAATTGTTAAATCTTATTGGAGTTTATGTTTTTTATGTTATTCACTTTGATATTATTGGATAAGATGTGGAAATTGAATTTGATCCATATTAATTAACATTTAAAAATTGGTCATATAAATATTAGGAATACCACATTGTTGTGCATAATGTTTCGTAGATAATTTGTCTCCCTCCATTATATGAGGTATAAATCTATTATATTTGGAGATAAATATGTTAAGTTCCTTTGAATGAATCATATATATACATATCATTATATGAATGGGTAAATGATTCATATTGTTTATTAAATGTCCTTTCCTTTAATGGGGAAATAAGGCCTCTACTAAAGATAAATTACAATTCTAAATCTGAGGGTCTAAATGCTAGTTCAACTGTCATTTTTAATTAAATATTATAATATTGAAGGGATTCATCATCATGTTGTTTGAAATTGTGAAAACATTCTAATGTAAATTTTGACACTTTTTGGATATTGAAATCCATCAAGAATGCATCTCTCAATTTTAATAAAGTGGTTAATGAATCCTTTGGTAAACTAAAGAACAAATTTTGAGCCTCATCAAAAGTAATCATATGGAAAACTTTTAGCAATAGTTTTTTATCTTGTGCCCATTGACCAAAATAATATACATAACTATTAATTTGGTCAAATGGGTCCTTGTCTCTCAAAAAGAGTTGAAAATATAGTAATTCAAAATCTTGGGGATAAGGATATTCGAGTATACTTTTTGCAAGAGTTTGATTATTTAATGAGGTCACATGTGGATTATCATTATGGAAATCCATTTGTATTTGGATTATAAGAGCTTGATTTTGAAGATTCTCAATAGTGGTCATCATAGACATTAGATATTATATATAGATAGAGGTTTTTTCATAGGTGTTATTAGTTTCAATGCACCACCATTTTTAAATCTAGGCATACGATTATCATCATCCTAATGTATAGCAAATGCAAGTTCATACTCACTAAATTTAGGACATTTTGGTAATGGTATGGGATCTTTGAATTTTGGTATGTTTGGTATATTATTTAAATATCTTGTACCAATTGAATAATCTATTTCATTATTCTTTGGTATGATATAATAATTTTATCTTGGTAGAAGTTTGGTAAAGACACCTTTTTTGATATATAATTTATTTTAAATGAAGCTAAGAAGAAACCATCACCCTTGAAAAGAGGGATGTTGTTTGGTAATGTAGTAATTCTGGTGGTTTTAGTAAATTTTTATTGAAGACATGTCCCCCTTATGAGCTATTTGTAAATCAGCTATAATCTATTTATGTAATTCTCAAAATTTGTGACAATCAAATGAAGGAACCTCTTGATCATATGTACCCATTTTTTTCATAAAAATGTACATGTTTGGTTTCATTTAATGGTTGGTAACTCAATGATATTTATGAAAACCCCAAACCTTTCCTATTTGTCTTGTTATGTTTAAGATATATAGGGTGGGTTATACCTTGCTCAAGTATTCCCAATCCTTGGCATTGGTGTCCATAATTTTTCAAGTATCAAATGTCAAAGTCATTTGATGGTAGTTTAGGAAGTATGGATAAATGCTTTTTATATTCATTAATATTTCTCAACTCATATCTTGAAATAGTGGGAGAATGGCCTAATTAGATGGATTACAGTTACCACCATTCAAGGCTTTGAGATTATACAATTTATAAGTTGCAAGGATGTAAGATTAATCAATTTTTACCTCTTATTTGATAGAAAGTTGGAGAGTTTCATGATCATAGTTAGTGAAGAAATCAATATCATCCATGATAATAAATATGAAGTAAATAAATATTAGGGTAAAGTAGGTAATAAACATCCTATAGGGTATCCTTAGGCATAATGTCATTCAAAAATTAGGTTGACCAAGATATGAATTAAATAAAGATTAGGAAAAATCAAGAAATAAACATCCTATAGGGTATGCTTAGGTAGAATGTCATTCAAAAATCAGGTTTACCAAACGTTTAACCCTAAAATGTTTTTCTCTAAGGTGATATAATTATTAACCGTAGATTTTAATTAAAGGGGTATATATAAATGAAATGATAGAAGGGAGATAAATAGATCTATAGAAGGCAAATTATATTCTAAAATTAGACATAAACATACAATGTTGAGATAGCCTAAATATGTAAATTACAACTATGATAAATATAGAAATGAGAAAGAAGTGATGTACTTAGCTTGTTCTAATGCTAATGTAGTTTTAGATCTGGAATAGGTAGAAATTAAGTTAGAAGGTGATTCTAGAATAATCATCATATTTTTAATAAGATTAGTGGCACTATAAACACTAACATCAACATGGGATGGTTGTGTTAATACTACTGTCTAAGTTCAATGTAAGTGTACTATATGGATTACTTATTGTAATAGGATGTAACAACCTATATGCTTCTAGGTTTTTCTTTGCCTTCTCTCTAGTGCATTTAAATTTGGGTCATGGACTCTTTATCTTTCTAAAATGGAAAAATCTTAGTTTTTCATCTTCATATGAATTTGGAGAAAAATAGGTTAGTGGGCACATGATGTCTAGTTGATCCCAAAGATCCTATTATCATAGGGTGCTTGATACATAGCGAATACTCCATAAGAGGGCCTCAAACTCATGTAGTTCTCCCCTATGTGTTACTCCTTTAGTAATTTAGACCTATATATTTATTATGCTTATGATTGGTATGAAAATATGGAAGCTTTTTTCAATTAAATGCTTGATATAGAGATTTTAATAAGTTTTCTTGGTCTCTTTGGTCTTTTGTTTAGATTAGATAGGTATGGAATGAATGATGGTTGGTATTGTATTTATATCAATCCATTTGGATTAATAACTCACATTAAATCACTTAGGCTAACCATTAGGATACATTTCATTTGTAAATTAGATGAATTTAGGGCACTTGACACTTGTGTTAGGACAAGACAATAGCTTTGATGTTACTATCTATCTTGGATGTTAGTGTCCAAGGAGAAAGAAATCAAGTAAAAGTTTAGAACTTGCAAAGATATAATATAATTACATTTTAAACATAATGGGCAAGATAGAAGACTTAGGTCATCAATATAAGATTGGTCAGACTAAGAGATATAGGTTGAGGGGAAAAAATATACAGTAGATGTGAGACTTGTAGAAGTAGGAGAGGTAAATAACTAAGAGGAACAATTAAGTTCTAAGTTTTCTAAGTTTACAATACTAAGGTGCTATATAATAATAAAATATCATCTACAAAACCTTGTCTTAGAAAATTTGTATTCAATTTTGACTCTACTCTATAGTTTAATACCCTTGACCCAAAAGCCTAACAATCAACCCTATTCTATTCCAAATCATTTATTTTTTCATCCTAAGAGTTAAAAAAATATTCTATTTTCCTATAATAATACTACTACCATGCCTAGTTCAAGTGGTTATACTACTCCTAACAATAGCCAATAGGTTATCCCTTCATTTTTGAATAATCAAACATTTAACAACAATACCCATAACATAGTGCATCATGTTATTCCTATGTTTTCAAATTCTATTTTACTAGTGGCTAACCCACCCCCTCGAGTAGGAAGTACCCAAAGAGACATTATAAACCCTAAGATAACTAATTTTCAATACATGGTCTAGAGATTGACCAATGATATGATAAAATTATGTAGGTAGGTACCTCAAAACACAAACCAAACTATAAATAACACACCTTAGAATAAAAAATATAACTTTTATATAACTAATATGTAGTGGAAAACTAGGTCTAATAATGGAAATGTGTATAGTTCCCTTAATAACACCAATTAGATAAAAAATAGTGTCTCTAAATTAGTAAACATGGTAGACCTATCCTTACCAACTTGATATATATTACATAATACAATAAACCATGTTGAGATAGATTATGCTTAGTTCACATTGGCCTCAACCATTTTACAAAAAGAGATGGATAACCTTCAAATAGTCTATATATAGGAAACTAATAAACTAAGACCAAGTGGAGATAATATATACATTTCCATGGTCTTAGATAACTAAGATTTTCCATTTAAAAGTCACAATGAGCTAGAGGATAACTTGGAGGAAGTCTATGTCTTCAAATAATTTGAGAGGGGGAACAACTCTTAGTTAAGAATTAAGTTATAGAGTAATTTGACTACCTCTACTCCTCTAAACAATATTCATGTTTCACCTGATGAAAAATCAAGTAATATCCCTTCCCCCACCAAAGGACCTACTACCTTATATCATCTTAGGCACAATGATAAACATCCTCAATATGATTATCCACTAGAACAAAAAAATTAGGATATAACATTATTGAGGACCTCAATAAAACTAAGGACAACATGACAATGTTTGAGTTTCTTATGATGTCTAACCAAAAAGACTTATTCTTAAAATAATTATCTTCTCCCAAAAGGAATGAAAACAATAAAACTATTGATGCTCATGTTTTTATCTATAAGGAAAAAATTGAAACTCCCCCATTCTACTAACAATAAGACTTTTTGGCAAAAACCTACACAATTATTTGGTGGATTGAGGTGCTTTAAGGAATATGATGTCTTATGTAATTTTATAATAGATAGGACTGATACCTACCAAATTTACCAAAAAGGTGGTTCAACTAGATAAGTGAAAGTTTTAGGTGGTTAGGAAGCCCAACCACATTCATATAGAGCTATATTTTGATCTTAAGGTAAAATAGTTCATTGACATCCAAAAGGTGGATATACTTGAGGCATATGTGACGCTTCTAAATTAAGATTGTTTCAAAACACTCAATGGGTATATGGCCACCATTTTTTTCCCGCATGCAGAGTCCATGGTGAGTCATCCCCAATCAAATCAGGATTAAGAGAGAGTCAAAGATAGATCACTTGATTATAGAGTACAATATGACCAATGAGATCTTAAACAAAGGGTTTTAAAATAAGGTTCTATACACTTGAGAAAGAAGAATAAGATTATGAGATATTATCCATTAACATAATAAATATAAAGGAAGAAATTAAATTCAAATAAATATATTGGATAGATGAGGAAGATATCCTTTGTACACTAGAGTTAATTTCAATTCACATTGCTACCTCAACACATGAGAATGTCAAGCAAGGTCATCTATATGAGAACAAGGAATTTAAGGGATTAGGGATCACATATGATACAATTCTAAATAGCTTTATGACTACATCTATTACTCAAGACTAAGCTATAAGGTTATTATTAGTAGCATATCAAAGGGAAATCCAATTAAAGGAAAGGGATAAGAGAAAATAAGTGAACATAGCTATAACACCCACCTTTTAAAATCCACTACACATAGCTAAAGATAATATATGGACCTTAAAGTTTGATGGCTCCAAATAAAAGAGTGGTTGTGTTACTGGGATTGAGATTATTAACCCAAGAGCTAGGTTATATTTGGTAGTTTCATTACTAAAATTTGCATGCACTAATAATGTGGGTGATTATGAATCATTATTACATGGCCTCTAGTTCACACTAAGAAAGATGGTGAAGAACCTAAAAGTCCTTACAGATTCATAACTTGTGGTCAAGCAAGTCAAAAACCATTATGATTTCAATGAAAAGTGTCTTTCTAGATACCATGGTAGAGTATGTAAGCTGACGTAATAATTCAATGTATTTAATAAATAGATGTTGCCATGAAGGATTAATTATATGACAAACGTATTGGCAATGAATATGAGTAACATATAACCCATTACTAACTCTAGATTGAGCAGATCTTTAGTATATTTAGTTTCTAATCCTTCCATTCTAGATAGTGTTATAAAATTCTAAGTCTTTAATGATGACAAACATATCATCAACTTCATCACCAATGCTGACATATTTGAGTCTAAAATCATTGATGAGTATGAAAAAGAGGAATTTGAGTTAGATGAGGAATATGTGATCAAATTTAATAATAATAATATACCAAAAGGTATGGTATCATTGAAGAGGATATTAGACATGGATTATCATGGTGAGATAGACATAGAATTGATTTGAGCAACATTTTAGGTGACAATTTAGGTGATGGTTCTACCTTAATTAGTGGCAAAACTTCTGGGAGCCATAACTTTTGCACTATGGCTCTGTTTGACTCCCCATTTGAACCGTTGGAAATTTAAGAATGAAAAGAACATAGTGAGATGGAATATATATCTTATTAGTGGGTTTATACCCATGAAAAACAAATAGAAGTGCCCCAAATTTAAATTTTAATAGTGCAGTCTAAAAATAGTAAGTTTTTAAAAATATTAATTCCTCAAATTTTATATTGTTGTAAATCATGGAAGTCAAACCACTTAATCTCCCTCAAGATTGGTGACCTTAAAAATCCTCTTTATACCTTAAAAACATGTATAAATTAAGATGTAACCTAAAATGGAAATCAAACATCTCTTCTCAGAGATAGGCATATGATTGGATCTATAAATTTAATCAATAAAACATCTCTTCTCAAAGATAAAATGATTTCAATTATGTTGTTCTTGTTTCTTGAATTATATTTCAACAAAATATTCTAATTTTTGGATCATTGGTATCAGAGTGGTTTGTCTTAAGAGTGTATGATCTTGAGGATGAGGTCAACCTACAAGAAGCTTGGGTGGAAAACAATAGAGCTTCCAAACTATCCACCTATTCACTCTAAATGACCTAAAATGGAGGACAACACTGAGACATCCGATACTTTCAAGGAAATGGTGAATGAAGCCCTCCAATAGAAGCAAGCCTATATGCTACAATAATTCACCCAAATTCTCTAATAAATCTTGATGGAAAATTATGGCTCCTCATCTGCACCCCCACATCAGTGCCCCAACACCCTTCAAGATTCAGATGAATTTTGATATTACTACATTTGAAGGTAAAATCAATGTTGATGTAGTAAAAAGTTGGTTGGATCAATTGTCTTCCTATTTTTTTGTAAATAAATTCACTGATAAAGAGAAGATCACATTTTCTCTTTTGAAAGCATCAATTCCTATCAAAAATTGGTGGGAAGTGTACAAGAAGAGATTCAGTATGGACGATATTGGCTTTGAGGTAGAACCTACCTGGGATAATTTCATAAAAGCTGTAAAGGAAGAATACTACCCCATTAGAGCATATGATAATTTTTATATAGAGTGGTAACAACTTTGCCAAGATAAGGAATAGTCTATTCAATATCACACTAACATTTTTCATTCTCTATCTACAAGATTGGGAATATAGGAAAGTGAGAAACATAAGTTTCTAAAATATCATGGTAGAATACAACGGTATATATGGGGGGAGATGGAACTCTTCAATCTAGAAACCCTCAATGAGGCATATAAGTTTGTAGTGAAGATTGAATAGAATCATGGAAGAATGAATATAAAGAGTTAGCTTGTAAAATGGAAAAGTGACAAAGAAGGTCAAACATGAGGCCAAAATTAGAAGAAAAAGGAAGGGAAGACTTGGAAATGGTGTGATTACCATAAATATGGAATGCACTCCAAAGAAGAATGTCCAACCATCAAGTCCCTACTTTCTAAGTCATAATTCTCATCATCTACTACTTTGCCTCATACACACCCTACAATCAAAGAGGATGAAGAAGAGATAGTAGATGCTAATCCTGATGTCATCATTTCTTCATTATGGACCCATGAGGAGAGGCCAAATGACAAGGAAAGGTTGTTTCACTCTAAGTTATGGTTGAAAGGTAATGGTCTACATTTCATTCTTGATACTGGGAGTCAAAACAATTTAATCTTTGTGAATGTTATGAAAAGCCTACATGTGTCCATGAAGCCTCACACAAAGCCATATAGCATTGGATGGTTGAGTCCAGGGAGAACCAATGTCTTCTCGCATATGCAATAAAACCTTTCTAAGATGAGGTCTTATGTGATGTGGTCAATCTAGATGTTTTTGATGTAATCTTTGGTCAATCATTAATATATGATTAACATGGCATCTATGAATCAAGAACTCAAAGGATTAGTCTCACTCTTGGAACATAGTGCTACAGGGTACCAAAGGTACCACCTTCTACATCTGTCTCCTTGATTAGTGCCAAAAAATTTGTTCTCATGTTGTTCAAGCCACAAGAATCCAAGAGGACTGATGTTGTAGCCATAACTACACAAAAAACACAACAATAGAAGCCAATAGATAACAAGATGAAGAATTTCATATCCTTCCATTCATAAACTAATGGTTAGATAGAAATGGTGATCAAACAGGGCCTACATAGCTTCACAAAGCACATCTATACAAAGCACAATCCATTCCAAGTATGAATTAGGAATAAAATCAAAACAAAACTACCACACTTGATGAAAAATATTGATGCAATGCAGAACATTTCTTCTCAAGGAGGGAGGAATGATCCAATCAACATTTTAGGTGATAATTCGAGTAATGGTTCTACCCTAATTGGTGGTAGAACTTTTAGGATCCATAAATTTTGCACCATAGCTCCATTTGACTCCCCATTTGAACCATTGGAAAGATAATAATGATGGGAATGTTTTGAGATGGAACAGAGCTCCACTTTGTGGGTTTTAACCCTTGTAAAACAAATGGAAGTTCCCTAAATTTTAATTTTAGTAGTGCAGTATAAAAATAATAAGTTTCTAAAAATAGTAATTCCTCAAATTTTGTTTTGTTGAAAATCATGGAAGTCAAACCACTTAATCTCCCTCGAGATTAGTGACCTTCCACATCCTCCTCATAACTTAAAAAATGTATAAATGAAGATGTTACCCAAAATAGAAATCAAACATCTCTTCTCAGAGACAAGCATATGTTTGGGTCTACAAATTTGATCAATAAAACATCTCTTCTTAGAGATAACATTATTTTAATTATGTTATTATTTCTTGAATTATCTTTCAGCCATATCTTCTAAGTTTTAGATCAAGATTATTATGGTGAGATAGATAGAGAATCCCTTGCCAAAATTATTTCCCATTAACATTAAAATCTAGAAAATGCAAGGGATTCAAAACATGCACTTTTTGGCACAACTTGCACCCAAGTTGAAAAAAAAGGATTTTTTAGGTCAAAATTTGATGATGTTATTGCATGAATCTATGATAATTTGAAGGTGTTCAACATCTCCATCATTACTGATCTACAATATCACCAAGAAACATAACATGTAAATAGGTTTAGGAATTTATTTTGATAACTTTGGTCTTATGTAGGTGTTAGGGGTATTTTAGGGACCCATAGGTGGAATTTAGTCATAATAAGTCATCTGATGGTGTGTTTATAGTTATTTTGGAGTTTCCTTCCAAAATCTAAAATTTAGAAATTTGAATAATTTAACTATGATCTTGAGTGGTATTTTGGGTCATTTGTAATGTATAGCATGATAAATGTTTGTATTGGGGTAATATATGGTATTAATAGTGAATATTATTGGTATTATAATGTACAAGATATGCACAAAATGTAAATAAAAAATTGGTTGTAATTGTCATCTCCACATGGAGTGGCCATGTGTAAGAAGTGGTTTTACATGTTTGTGTAATATTACTATCAAAATTCATGTATATGGTTAGTATTGTGGTATTATTATAGGAGAAGAGGAAAACATAGTAGGATTTAGATATGTGAAAGTCTAAAATATAATAAGAAAAGATTTAGATTTCAAGAATTCTTCCTCTTCTTTAAATTCTATATATGACTAAGATTATGCCTTACTACCAATGATATAAGAAGGTTTAAGAGACTATTTGGAGTTCCAAAGGTTTATTGGTAAGTTTTATATGTTATATTTATGTTCATATTTAATATAAGAATGTTTTTTAATCATTAATTTTTAGGTTCAAATCTTGACATACATAAAGGCAAGTTTGGTATAAACCTTGTTTTGACACAGGTAAATGAGGAAGTTGAAATGAATTTTTATAAGTTATATATATTTTATTTTTATGGTTAAAAGGTATTGGGAATACTATACATAGTGTTATTTATCCTTTTTAATTTTAAGAGATAGTTGGTGAGCAAGATTCAATGTAAACATTTAACTAGATGCACACAATCCTATTATAAGTGAATGTAGAAATATATCAAAGCATTTGTTAGAGATTTTTAGTGATGGTTCAAGATGTAAAAAAATTTAAAAATTTGTAATAATATATTATAGGGATGGATAAGTCATCATATTACTTAGATATGTAAGATATATCTAAAAATCTTCATTTTAAAGATCAGTCTTTTAAAACACTTCAAATTTTGTGAATAAGAAAGTGGAAGACTAATGGTTATTAATTCATGAAAAATTAAGGCTTTTTAAGGTAATTAAAGATTATTTAGAGATTTCATAGGTCTAGGGAATGATTAAAATTGTCATATATTCAATTTAAAACATTTAGTTAGCTCTCAAGCTTGTAGGTCTTGACAAGAACTCAATATTCTAAAAAGTATTTTGGAGTAATTTAAGTATTTATCAAGGTTAAGTGGATATTGAATGAGTTAAAGAGAGTTTATATAGAAATAATATATGTATTTTAAGTTTTTGAAGATAAAATAACTCATTTAATTCATTTTGGCTTCCCCTTAGCCTTGTACAGGCTAGTATTGAACCAAACTAGGGTTTTGAAATGGAAAGTTGAATAAGTTGTATTTCCTTTAGTCAAATTGATTGAAAAATTGTAATCAGGTGTGTTGGGATGTGTAGAAGAGGATTTTGGATGTTTTAAGTTGGTTTGAAACTATAAAATATGGTAAACATTACTGTGTCAGTGTTGTGACCTTAAGAGACCTAATTGATAGTAGGAGGGTGTTGAGTTAGGTGGTTTCTAGTGAGATTAGAATCTTCAAATTTGGTGTGAATCTATATGGAGGTAAAGGGTATATTAAAGTGTTATTATTTTCCTAATAACCTTATTAGTTTATTCAAACCAAGAATATTTAAAAAAAATCAAGGCTACTAGAAGATACCTAATTGGTAAGAATAAGGTGGGTTAGAGTTTTACCTTTAGAACTATGTCAGGAAACTTGGCATGAAGATGAACTATGACAAATGGTATTTAGAAAACTGATTATATTATATTTTAGTGTTTTTAATTGGTATAACTTATTATTTTTATGTGAAAATAAGGCTAGTAGGATATAGAGACCTAAATGAAGGAAGACCTTGATTGGTTGAGAATACAAACATGGAGATCAAGTATTATGTTTGGATGGGTATGTAAGATACAATAGATAGGGGGACGATAATATGGACCTTAATCAATAGCTAATAATCATTGAAACCAATTAATAAGTTATTAGGTCCATGAGTCTATAAGAAATTAAACAATTTTAAAGCATGAAGTGAAAAGTGGGGTATTAAAGATTATGCATGAGTGAAGGGTGTTGATCCTAAGAGGGGAGAGATTAAAAAAGGATGAGTGAAAGTATGTAAATAATATATAAAAAATACTATGCATTTCAAGAGGGATTATGAATCCTAATTTTGGTGTAGTTGATAAACAGTGTTGAGAGGAATAAAGGACATGTTGAAAACAAGCAATTAGATATCTCAGAAGAGAAACAAAGAATAAATCAGAGCTAGGGGATTGTATAATATAAGTGTATGTTTCATCTACATTAGTTAGTTTGTTTTTCCTCTACATCAATTACTCCCACCATTCTTCCAAAGATAAAGGCTAGTCAATCTATTGTTAAAACCTTTGATATTCAAAAAGGTGCATAAACTACTATCAGAAAAGACCATCTATATTATTAGGCACTCCACTTGGGTGGCCAACTTGGTGCCTATTCAAAATAAGAATGGATATCTAACTCTTCATGAAATTCAAAAATTTAAACAAATCTTTTAAGAAGGATAACTATCCATTTCCTTCACTAGATAAAGTCATGTAGATAGTAAATGGCTCGTAGATGGATATTTAAGATATAGTCAGGTAATGGTAAATTATGAAGACAAAATTAAGATAACCTTGACAATAAATTGGATAAATT
Organism: Torreya grandis; assembly: GCA_037957365.1. Taxonomy (NCBI): domain Eukaryota; kingdom Viridiplantae; phylum Streptophyta; class Pinopsida; order Cupressales; family Taxaceae; genus Torreya; species Torreya grandis. The sequence continues at coordinate 1,173,750 of JARHVA010001453.1, read as the reverse complement.
TACATACAATAGGATACCATTCATCCTAATCAATGTGGGTTCCACTTTCCAATGTGTCTTGGACATTACATTTAAGGACCTCATTGGAAATTGCATTGTCATCTATGTGGCTGACCTAATTGCCTTTTCCAAGAACTAAGCTAACATTTTAAGCTCCTGATGATGGTCTTGTAAATATGTAGAGAGCATGATATGTCCTTGAACTTTAATTAATACATATTTAGAGTAACTAAAGGAAATTACTAGGTCATATCATCTTAGAGAGGGGTATATCTATAGAACCAAATAGATATGAAGCAATATTGAATATCCCATTACCTAGTAACAATAATGAGATAAAGTTATTCTTTGGGAAAATCAATTTCACAAGGAATTTCATTATGGGATTTGTAAAGATATTATGACCACTAAACAACATTCTCAAGAAATATGCAATGATAAACTAGACCCCTAAAGCACAAACAACTTTCAATGAGATCAGTAAGTCAATTAAGAACACATATGTGCTTGTAATTCTAGATTACATATAAACATTCTACATATACTCAGCTTTATATAAATCTAGTTCTATGGTCATTACCTAGAGAAAATAAGCTACGTATGTGAGACCTATCTCATTTATGAGTTCCCCAATTAAAAATTCTAAACTTAGATATTCAACCATTGAAAAATAAGTTATTTATTGAATTAATTCTTTCAAAAAATATTCAACCCTTGTAAAATAGGTTATTTCTTAAATAAAATATTTCAAAAATTTTAGACATTACATCCTCCATAACAATGTGTTTGCTATTGTGCTTGACCAAACTAACAAAGCAATGCTAATGAAAAATGATCTAGGTGAGTGTCATGGGAAGTGGATGGCCATTATACAAGAGTTTGACCTGAACCTTCAACCAATGCATATTGCAAGAGATCAGGGTTTAAGCAAAACCATGGTAGAATTGGATCCATAAATTATCTGCCAGCACTATACAATGGAAGACATCGATGTGGATGATTGGTTCAATTTTATTATCTATTAATTATTAAATAATGAATATTATAATCATTTAGACACTACTCAAAGAATATCACTACATACTAAGAGTATCCATTGTATGATAAAATCAAGCATAATGTATAATTGAAATCACGAAGGTATATATCTAAGGTGCATGAACAAATAAAAAGTAATAGAGTTGATTAAAGGTTTATATGGGAAGTATGAAGCTAGCCATGGTTCAGGGAGTGCCATAACTCACCAAATACTTAGAACATGTTATTATTGGTTTTATGTCTTCAAGGATGCACATGTTTAAGTTATAATATACCATACTTATCAAGTGATTTCACATAGAGAGTTCACTCCAACCATTGAATTGCATTTGTTAATTGAGGCCTAACCATTTACAAAGTGTGAAATCAACTTTGTGGGGGGAATTAATGAAAGTTATTCTATTGGACACAATTTTATCCTCATTACGACTAATTATTTCACACACTAGATAGAATCAAAAGAATATAAGAACTACATGACTAAAGTGATGATCAAATTCCTTGAGGACCACATTGTCACCAAGTTTGGTATGCTATTGGTTTTTTTACATGAAAATGGCCCTAATTTTTCCTCACTTAAATTTACTAAGTAGGCATATGATAATAAGGTAATCCTTAAATGCTCATCCAATTATTATCCACAAGGTAATGGGATAGTTGAGTTAATGAATAATAACTTGTTAGATGTAATCAAGATCTTCAAAAAGAATCTTAGGGACTTGAATCGTATTTTAAAATTTTCATTATGGTCTAATAGGACTAAGATTAATTATTCTCTCAGTACTTCCCCATATCATCTGGTGTATGTTGAAGACCTTATCTTCCCTGTAAACCTCAAGATTTCAACCTTGTTATTCATAAAGATTACTTGGAAACTAATAAAAAAATAGAGGTTTACCTTATGAATTTAATTCAATTTGAGAAAAATCATGATGGAACCCTACTACACTTTAGTAGGCATCAATGGGTTATCAAACATTGGTTTTATGAACAAGATAAAAATAAAATCCTTTATGATATCTGATTTAGACCCTTTTTGGACATGGTTGATAAAAATAATGGTCAACATGTAAAATTCAATGCCCTTTGACTAGGACCCTTCTAGATTTATGAAATCTTGGGTAAGAATGAATTCCACCTAAGGTGTCTAACTAGTGAGGATATTCCATTTCTTATCAATGGACAATTACTCAATCATTATTTCCAAGCTTGAAATATCCTGACGTAGTCCTATAGATAACTTATTTTCCTTCCTATTTTTTTCACTTTTTTTTTATATTTTTGTTGTTGGCTTTGCTCTATTCCATTATTTTGTTTTTCTATTTTAATCATTGGTCTTGTCCCAACTATATTTCCCTATGGTTCCCATGATATTCAATAAAGTAATGGGGGATGAAAATCCTCAAAGTAAGTTTGATAGATTACATTCTGGTGCATAAGTACTATGTGTAGATTATGATAGTATATTCATCCTTCAAGTCAATTCTAGAGGTTTTATCTATTTGTGTGTGTTTTGAATTAGTCTATGTTTTGGTATGTTTGGGATGGGTTTGATAGAATATAATAAGGTGATTAATTCACCACAAGCATATTATTATTTATTTTTTTAGTTTGTTTTACCTATAAACTCCATTTTGGGTTTATTATTATTACATCATCTTATAGTTTAGGATTTTTTTGCTATAGTTTTAGCTATATAATATACCTTATAATGCATTCTAAGTTTAAGTTGAATAATATAATTATTTCAAGCTAATATTTGATTTCAAAGAAGGAGAAAATTGGATTTCGATTTAGGTTGAGAAAATAAGAAGATCATCAAGGCACTCTCTCTCTCTCTCTCTCTCTCTCTCTCTCTCTCTCTCTCTCTCTCTCTCTCTCTCTCTCTCTCTCTCTCTCTCTCTCTCTCTCTCTCTCTCTCTCTCTCTCTCTCTCTCACACACACACACACACACACACACACACACGCGCGCGTGCGCGCGTGTGATCCGCGTAGCATTTCAGTTAGAGAAGCCCATGCTCTCCCATAAGCATGCAATTCATAGCCTGTGTTCTCTTTATTACTATCTATGTAACCATTGATTGGTGTAGCATGTGGTGCCAACCTCTATCTATAACTCTACATGAAGAGAGAAAAATGTGTGTAGTGTTACTTCACCCAATAGAGATAAATTACATCAAGATTCTAAGCTCATATTTTCTCAAGTCAAAAGAGTGAATATCATTGGTGCAAACTGTATTTATTGAGAAAGTGTAGACCTCATGTTTGGCATTTTAAAAGCTACAAAATATGTGATATAGAACTATATATAAAAAAAAGTCTATTTTGATAGCTCATGAAGGTTTTGAGTGCTGACTGTGGACATGTTAGTTTAGTTTTTGGATCAAAGATTCAATTTCTTGCAACCACATAAACAAAGACTCTCAAGAAAAAGCGTAGTTCAACAGACTAGCCACATGTTTTTCATAACAAGGTTGGTAGTTATTATTATTTTTCATCATTTAATTTTTTGAAACCCTCAAACATGCCTTTAAATCCTCAAAACCATGCTTTACCACCTCAAAATTTCCTATCAAATAGATTCTTTGCTATAAATTTCTACTAAAGCCACCATTTTTATCAAACCCATGGTATTGCTTAGACTAGTGGTTTTGTCTTCTAATCAACAATTTACAGCCTTTAAATATCATCTTTGTCTTATTAAAACATGTAATAATGCATAGGTGAGTTTGATAGAATTCTTTTTAGCCAAAGAGAGGTGGGAGGTTCAAATCTCCTCAATTTTTTTTGCACTTCCTCTAAATTTGGTAATTTCGCCAATTTTAGTTATAACTAACTAAATTTAGCTAAAAATGTACTAAAACAAAAAATTAAAATTAAAAAAAGGGGGAAAATGAAAATTTGTGTGTGTGTGTGTGTGTTTTGAAAAAAAGCCAAATATCCCAAAACAAAAGAAAGAGTTTTTTCATTTTTTGAAAAACATTGTATTTTTTATTTTTCACAAGTTTTCAAACTCAATCATAGTGTTTGGTACAAGTGGTGCCTCTAATTCACATTTACGGGTAAAGCCATCATGCTTGAGTTACTGAATCCATAGCCTAACGTAGCTGCAACAATGTTGTCTGGGCATCACCCCTTTAAATCATCAAGGAGAAATAAGGGAACATGCACTCATAACCATCCCTTCATCTACCCATTCATTTTAATTGAAGGGCATAAATCTTAAATGGTGGTATTTATAGGTATACAATAAAGTTATGCATGTATATGTGTAAATCTAAGTATATGCTAGTGATTGAATGAATCCTTTTCAGTACTATCAAAGTACTAAGTAATATGTACTAAACTCTTTCACATATGTTTCTACTTCTTTCACATAGCATCAGGTACACATAAAGGGCAAAATTCTTCCACATATCAATAGGTATAAATAAAGGGTGCATATAAAGAAAGGTCTTGTATAATGGACTAGTGGTATATATAAAGGGAGACCTTGATACTTGGAGTGATAAGGAACTAATCCATTACCTTTGGACATATTCTACACAATGGCTAAAAATGGGCCCAAATTTTTTTTGTCAGACTGGTAGCTTCTTCATAGTGACAACTATGCCTCTTAGAAAACTAAAATAATGACACATTTGAAATTTGAAGATATTTGGCCTTTTGTTAATGGTACTCTAACCCAACATACTACTGACATTGATCATTAGAATAAGTTTTACAAATCCCATCAAAAGGCAAAGTTGATAATCATGTTCTAATTTTAGATGACGTATAACCCCATATCCATGAGGCCACAACAATAAAAGATGATTGGGATAAAATCTAGATAGTCCGTGAAGCCAAAAATTAAGGAACCATTCTTCATTTGTAGAGTCAACTTCATTCCCTCAAATTAAAGTCTAGTGAAAAAGTGGAAGCTTTTCTTCACCATGTTGCAACCTTGAGGGCCTCACTCCAAGCATTGGGTGAAATAGTGTCAAATGCATCTCTTATACCTATTATCTTGAGAGCACTAACACCCTCCTATAGCATCTTCATGACTAATCTGACCGTCATCAAACATAAACTATCTTTTGACAAGTTGGTAAACATGCTACAATAGGAAGAGTCTATACATATAAGAGAAGAAGAATTATAAGAACATGTTATTGCCTCTAATCAATAGAAAGGAAAGAAGCAGATCAAGTCTTCTAAACCAAAATAAGGTCAACAAAATCATTTATAAGGGGATTAAAAATACAAATTTTGCCTTATATTTGGAAAAATAGGCCATGAGCTAAAGAATTATTGGTATAACTCATTTACATAGGGCTCTTCAAATAATAAGAAGCTAGTCACCAACAATCATCTCATCCACATAAAGGACAAGGATAAAATAAAGGGCATTGGAAGAAAAAATCCAATTGGCAAGGTAACATTGTTGAGTAGGAAGACACCCACTTGGATGAGGACTTCCTATATGCTACATAGTCTCATGAATAATCAAAACCACAAATTTATATCTGGTATGTTGACTCAAGTATAACTTGACTTATGACTAGAAGACAATATTGGTTCTAGAACATGAATGAGACTTCCCTAAAAAACCATGTCTCTTTGGGTAATGACTCATTCTCCTAAGTTTAAGGCACTGGTAATATTTCTTTACCACTTGGATGATATGATTATAAAATCTTAGATGTCATGTATGTCCCAAGACTCACAAAGAATCTTCTATCAGTTAGTCAGCTACTTGACCATAAACTCAAGGTTGAATTTGATTAAAAAAGTGGAAAAAAGATGTGTTTGATCAAAGATAAGTCAAAATGTTTGATAATTATTGTAAGAGCCTCAAGAGTTGGCAAAATGTTCTAACTTGACTTTGTTTAATCAAATAATCAAGCACTTGTAGCTAGATATTCAGACTCAACCAATCTATGGCATCACAAATATGGTCATGTCAATTTTGGATACCTCAAAGCACTTACAAATTGAATCATGGTCTATGTACTTCCTTAGTTGAATACAAATATAGATCTCTGCATTGGTTATCTAATAGGGAAACAACATCAAAAATCTTTTGGTCAAAGTTCCTCAAGAGCATCTGATAGACTTGATTTGGTGCATATTGATATTTGTGGCCCCATGAGATCTAGTCACTATGGGTTTCAGTATTTCATTCTCTTTATTGACAACTACTTACATAAAATGTGGGTCTACTATCTAAAGACCAAAGAACAAGCCTATAATACGTTTAAATGCTTCAAAGTCATAGTTGAAGTTAAAACTGGTCATAAAATCAAGGCTCTCTAATTAGATCAAGGGGGAGAATACTTTAGTAAATATTTTTATGCTTATTTGAAATAACATGGCATTCATCAACAAATGACTCCACTATACACTCCATAATATAATGGTTTTGTAGATTGATGAAATCACACTATCATGGAAATAGTACGTAACATGATTGAAGATTTAGGTTTGGCATGCACATATTAGGTAGAAGTAGTGAAAACAATAGTTTATTTTTTGAATAGATCACCCACTATATCTCTTCATAATATAGATCAACATGAAACCTGGATAGGGCACAAACCTTCCATTACTCATCTTTGAGTTTTTAGATGTAAGGATTATATGCATGTTCCTAAAAAGAAGAGAAAGAAGATGGATACAAGATCCATGCCTTATATCTTCTTAGCATATAGTGAAGAGTCCTTAGCCTAAAAACTAATGGACCCTAAAATAAATATCTCCATTAGTAGGGATGTATAGTTTGATGAGAAAATTGAAACTAGTTTGCCTTCCATAAACTCATGTGATTCAATTTTCAAACCTATAGATAATTTAGAAGGTCATAACCACACTAAAGGTGATAATGATGATGAAGATGATTAGTAATTTAATGTATATCAACCCAAAAGAATAGTGTAATGTATTCCTAAATGGTATACAAGTACATTAAGAGATGCTAAACTAAATAGAGTTCTAGACACATCAATTATTAGACTAAGGACTCACAACATGACTGAAGATGGGGTCAATTTAGCCCTAATGAGCATAGTTGTAGAATCAATAGAGGCCTTGATACTTTAGGAAGCCCTAGGGTCTAAACCTTGGAAGGATTCTATGGATGTATAATATCAATCAATGATGAAACGTAAAACATGGCAGCTTGAAGATCTTTCACCAAGGAAGAAGCCAATTGGTAGTAAATGGGTCTATAAAATAAAATAAAAAGTAAATGATAGTATTAACAAGCACAAGACATGACTCATAGGAAAGGGTTATGTAAATAAAAAAGGCATAAAATGTGAGGATACATTTCCTCCTATGGCCAAGTTCAAAGTTCATGTAGGAACCAAAAAATGTCTCACTAGAAAGAAAAAAAGTGAATACTAAGATATATCAAGGGTACAATGGAATTCAGCCTAGAATATAATAAGAATGACACTTTATTCTTGATAGGATATTTTGACTCAGATCATGCAAGGAATATTGATGATAGAGAATCCACTTCTAGATGTGTCCTTTTTAGGATCTGGTCCTATATCTTGGGGGAACAATAAATAGATCTTTGTTTCTTAATCTTCTAATAAATAAAAATATTATGCTACAGAAGGAGCTATCTATGAAGCAATATCATTACGTCACATACTAGAAGGATTGATAGTACAACAAAAGACACCTACCATCCTATACTATGACAATTAGGGTATTCTCAAACTTGTTCACAATACAGTCTTTCATGAATTATAAAACACATTGAGGTGTAATTTCATTTCATTCATGAACATGTACAAAAACATAACATCCATCTTCGATATTACTTGATAGAAGAACAACATGCAAATGTCTTCACCAAGTCACTTGCATGTGACAAATTTGAATCATTTAGAGAATTTATCTCCTATTCACTTCAAGATATGTTGAATTAAGGGGGAGAATGTTATAATATAATAAGGTGATTAATTCAACATAGGCATATTATTATTTAATTTGTTAGTTTATTATACCTACGATCTTCATTCTAGCTTTATTGTTATTGCACCATCACATATTTTAGGATATTGTTTTGTTATAATGTTGGCTCTATAATAGCCCTTGTAATGCATTCTAAGTTTAAGCTGAATAATATAATTATTTTTTCTCTTCAGTGTTGTCTAAATCTTGAAGATATTCTCTTGAAACCTTTTAAAATATTCACTTTAATGATCTCTAAATTTAATTGGATGAAATTTTATAGCCAAGGTCTAAGAGTGAAAAATCTATAATTCTACTTTTTGTTTATGATGGTGTCCCCCAACTTAGGATTGAGATGCTCAAAAAAAGTGAAAGTAAGAAAATATATTATTCAAAAACTCAATGTAGGTGATTTAAGCAACCTTTACTAGGGATATGTATGCCTAGATGGTAGTAGATAAAGGATTTGTGTGGGAACAGAGACAACTTCATCAGTGATATAGATGTCTAGTTGGAAATAGAGTAATGTTTGAGTATTTTTTCCAAGGTAGAATTCGCTAGCCTGATAATCCTAACCTCAACACTTATTCATTTTAAATTTTAGGAAGAAGATGAATAAATTTTCACACACTGGTGAATGAGATTATTTGATTTGGGTTCTTAAGTCCTTCCATTCTTATCCTTATATGATTTGTTTCATGTTCTAAAAATTAGGATAAGCCATATATTATGGGTTGTAGACAGTGTTTTTATGTTCTCAAAT
>JARHVA010001453.1:1117500-1160000 GCA_037957365.1 Torreya grandis | reverse complement strand
TTCAGAAACTATGTAAGTATGGAGATCATGCTTCCAAAGCATACTACCACTATATATGGAAAAATTTAACAATTGAAATAAGTGCCAATGTGAATAAGTATGGAGATCATGCTTCCAAAGCATACTACCACTATATATGGAAAAATTTAACAATTGAAATAAGTGCCAATGTGAATAAGTATGGAGAACATGCTACCAAAGAATTCCCCCACTAAAGTGTGTTAAATACTAAATAAGTGTGGAGAACATACTTATAATTCATGGATCAATTGAATTTGAAACTATGAATGTGTGAAAGACATTAATCTATGACATGCCCCCATTGAATCTAAAAATTGTGTCAAATACTGAATAAGTATGGAGAACATGATTCTAAAGCATCCCCCAACTAAATCTAAAAAATGTGTCAAATGTGAAGAAAATACTTATATGATATGATCCCCATTTGAGGTGAAATAATAATATAACCTAGTATTTACATCACCTAAATGATAATATAACTATAGAATATATGAATGGAACCATGTATCATATAGAAGAACATGCATAGGTAAATTTAGCATTGAAGCAGATAGAACAAGGTGATCACATGAATGCCTAAGATGCATGATAAATATCATGGAGACATATAGATATTAATATTAGAATATCAACAAGTAAACAAATACACACATTAGATCACTCAAAATCAAGTCAACATACAATGGTCCTAAGAGACCATACACAAGGGGCATTTTCAAATATTGCATAATAGAAGGCGCACAACTTAGTCAAATTTACACAAAGTAAAGGATGACATATTAAAATGCCAAAATGAGCACACATAGACATAATGGATGTAAATAAAGGATCATATTCAAATTCTTTAACATAAAAAAAAATAACAAGGCAAGGCACTCAAAGAAGTGCATAAAGGAAAGTATAAGGAACCAATATAAAGATATCATAATAGCTCATGGATCAAATATGTCAGTAAAAATATTAAGTGCATAGCATACCAAGTATCCTATGAAATATATAATCATGGATAAAGGCATTTATAATTACATATAATCTTAAACAAGATAATGAAAAGTGATCCTCAAACCATATAACCTGTGAGTATTGTGATCAAAGAAGTGCATACCCCCCATGTATACATGACATGAGTAGAAGGAAGGCCCAATATATAGAACAAGAATTGATAATGTATATGTGTATGCCTATATCACACTCAATTATAATCATGACACACATTTTTATATAAAATTAACTGATATGGCATTCATCAACATAGAATTAACACACAGATGTGAAGGATCCCATAGAGTATGTTTATGCTGATTTGTTTTTTGGATTTTGGATTTTTATTTTTTTGGTATTTTTGGAATATGTAAATATTTTAAACCTTAATTTGGATCTTTGACATTATTTTCATCATGATTGGATAGGTTTAAAATTCTCATAGCATATTCCTCCTCACATTTTACATGTACAGTGGAAGAACTAATGCTATAATTTGGAATATGGATCAATTGTCCTTCACAAGAAAAGGAAATACCTTGCTGATTTGGATCAATTTTTATTTCTATTTGGTATATCAAAAGAGTTATTAGTGTAAATGTAAATGTATATGTGGTAGGAATAACCCAAATCCATGTTTTAATTACTTTATTACTAAAATAAATTGGTATTATTATGTTTTCCAAGAAGTCTTTCCTACCTCCTTTATTTTATATGTTTTTTAGATCAAGAAATTTATTGTAAACATCTTAAATTACAAGTAGTTTTTGATTGTGTAGGATCAATATTGTTATGATAAAAATAATCACCACCCATGAATACTATAGTTGTTAAATCCTGTTAACATAGATGTTTTTTGTGTTGTTCACTATGGGGTTTTTGCATAGGATGTGAACCTTAGAGTGGTACCATTTTAAGTAACCCTTGTAGAGTATTCATGTAAATATTAGGAATGGCAAATTTTTTTTTCATAATGTTCATCTGGTAATTCATCTCCCTCTTTTTTATGAGGAATAAAACTTTGGTACTTATAAGGGGATATATTAAGCTCCTTTAGATAAGGATGAATGAAGTATTTCTATGCACATCCACATATAATTATGCAAATGACTCATATTGTTTATAAAATTATCTTTCTTTTAATGTTTAAATAATATCTATATTAAAAATAAATTACAATTCCAAATATGAGGGTCTAAATGTTAGATCATATGATGTACTTTTGAATCAAATAGTATAATCTTAAAGGGATTCATCATCACATTTTTGGAAATTATGTAAATGTGCTAAAGTAAAATTTGGCACCTTTTAGATACAAAATTGGTGAAGAACACATCTTCTAATTTCAAAATTTTTTTTTAGGAACCTCTTGGTTGGCTATATAATCGACTATGAACTTCAATATAAATGCTCATGTGGAACACTCTTAGCAATAGTTTGTCATATTTTACCCATTACCCAAAAGAATGTACATAGATAATCATGTTTTTGAATTGGTCCTTATGACTAAAAAAGAGAGTTAATTTTGGTAGTTCAAAATATTATGGGTAAGGGTAGTTAAGCATACACTATGTAAGAGGTTGATTGTTGAATAGTTCATATTTGCATTAGTATTATGGAAAGCCATTTGCATTTGAAGTATATAAACCTATTTTTGAATATCCCTAATAATGGCCATCATATAAATAAAATATTCCATGGAACAATGGCGTTTGTTATAAGTTTTTATAATTTGTTTCAACCCACCACATTTTTGAATCAAGGCATAAGAGTATCATCATACTCATGGATAATAAGTGAAAGTTCATGATCACTAAATTCAAAATATTTTGGTAGTAGTTTTGGATTTTTAAATTTTGGTAATTTTAGTATTTCATTTGAATATCTTGGACCATTACAATAATATGGTGTACTCTCTTTATAATTATTTTGTAAATTAATCATAATTTTCTAATGTATTTGTCAGAACTTTTGACAATCATATGAAGGAGCATCTTACTCATATGTAACCATTTTTATGGTAGAATGTGCATGAAGGGCCTAATTAGATGAATTGCCTTGTTAGTGAATCATGGATTTTTCTAAATATCCTAAGCCTTGATGATTTGTATTATATTTAAGAGATACAAGGTTGGTTATACCTTGCTCATGTTTGCCTAATCCTTGGCCTATGTATCCATATTTTATCAAATATTTAAATATAAAATCATATGATGGTGGTGTAGGAAATAATGATAAAGGATCTTTATCTTCCTTAAGATGGATCAAATAATATCTTAAAATGGTGAGATCATGAACTTGATTAGAGGGATGGTAGATACCACCATTTAAAGATTTGATATTTGAGGATTTTGTACTTGGAAGAATATAAGAGTAATCAATTTTCACATCTTTAATAGAAATCTAGAGAGTTTCATAATCATAGTAATCAAATATATCAATATAATTCATGATGAGAGAGACAAATAACACAAATGTTAGGACAAATCAAGTAATAAACATACTAAATGGTATTCTTAGGGAAGAATGATGTTCAAAGGTCAGGTTCACCAAATGTTTAACCCTAAAAATCTAGACTAGGCTTATCTAGGGTTAAAGGGGATAGAGATAACCTAATGTAAAATGGTGATAAAACTATCTATATAGTAGTCAAATTAGATCCTAAAATTAGATATAACATTATTTTAATTCATTAAAATGAGATAGGATAAAAATAGTAAGTACAACTATGATATATATGGAAATGATAAATAAACAATGTACTTAATTGGTTCTAATATTAACATAGTTTTGGATTTAGAACATGTAGAAAGTACATTGGAAGAGAGTTATATAATATTCACAAAATTATGGATTAGGTGCCTCTAGAGATTTAGATACTAGTATCGATCTTGGATGGTTATGTTGACACTATTGTCTAAGCTTGACACAAGTGTCATGTTCAAAATACCTATCTAAAAAGGGATGTGACCACCTAGATGGTTTTGGGTTTTATCTTTGCCTTATTTTTAGTGTATTTAGATCTAGGTCATGCACTATTATTTCTCATGAAATTACAAAACCCTAGTTCTTCATCCTCATAGTGACCTCAGAGAAAAATGGATTAGTAGGCACATGGTGCCGAGATAACCCTAAATACCCCTCTATCAAAGAGCACTACCAGCATATCCAATACTCCAAAGAGGGTCTAAAAATGATGTAGTTCTCGCCTATGTGTTGGTTTATGTGTGAATAATGAAATATGTAGAAATCAAGTACAATAATGGCCTAACTTTAAATTTGGAAATTTAGGATTGTAGGCTAGTCCTTCAGTACTTTAGACCTATGTATGTGTTATCCCTAAGACTTATATGAAAATCGACTAAAATAGGGAATATTTTCTTTATTGAATGCTTTGTTAAGTTGTCTTAGGTCTTTTATAGGTAAGTAATCAGTGAGGATTGATCTTCTATTTATATCAATCCCTTTAGAGAACTAACTTTCATTAAGATACTTAGGCTGACCATAAACATATGTTTCATTTTCAAATTAGATGACTTTAATGCACTAGAAACTTAAATTAGATAAGGACACCTACATTGATGAAGGTTTCTATCTAGGACACTAGAGTATAGGGAACACGAAAGTAAATAAAAGCTCAAAATTTGTTAGGGCATAACATAAGCATATTTTAAGCATTTTAAGAAAGATAGAAGATATGGGTCATTAACATAAGACCAGTCGGACCAAGATATAGGTTAAGGGGAACAAGATATAGTAGATTTGAGACTTTCTAAAGTGGGAAAGGTCCATAACTAAGAGGAATAACCAAGGTTGGAGTTTACCAAGTGTACAAAACTAAGGTGTTATATAATTCATAAATATAATATCAAATTCCTTGGATTTTGGGTCAATTATGACTACCCTTATGGTTAATTAGCTAAGGGTTTTTTTGATGTATATTTAAGTATTAGTCATTATTTTAATCATGTTGTTTATGATGTAAAATTTTTTGGTCTATTCTTTCCCTATTTTGAGTTGATTGACTGTGTGTTTATATTGATGTATCTATCAACTTGGTTAATGTATCAATGAAAAGATCTAATTAGATTTTAAATTGGGCAGATGGGGTGATTTTATCCTCTTAAGTGAGGTCTATTTCTACCTTGTATTTATTACAATTGATAATATATTTTCATTACTTTACCTTTCAAACTTTGTCATTTTATTTAAAATAGACTAACTAGCTTTTATTTTGAACTTTTGGACTTAGCCATTTTTTTTAAAATTTAAAAGTATAATTGTTATTTAACTTATTTTTTAGGTCTTAGGTGATGAAAATAATATAACTTGTTGACTATTCACTTTCCCATTAACTTTTATATTTAGCCAATTTTTTAGGATCTACGAGTCTCTAGGTGGATAGGATGTGGAAATATGTCACAATCCCACTTGATCATTTACTTGGGCCTATATATGAACTTTTATATCCAAGAGAGCTCCTAGGTAAGCAAGATACTGATAGTTATCAAAATATTTCCCTTCCACTTCTTTGATTCACTTAGGATAAAGAACCCACCCAAGGATATTCTATATGTTCTAAATGCCACCATATGGCATGATCCCATTTCTTTAGACCCTTGGGATGGTCACTACATGGTGTGGAGGTAGTAAAATTTCTTGGTGAGTGAGATGGAAACATGTGGAAACATCCTACTTCCCTATGTCACTGGTTCAATTAGAACAATCAAATGGATAGGTGATTGAATGAGTAACTAAGATGTAACCATGTGTCAAAATATTAGGGTACCATAATAGTCAGACCACTTTGCACATTGAAATAGGATAAGAGAGATCTAGTTGATTAAGATCATGATACATAGGAAGATTTAGCTATGTTGGATTCAAATAAAATTCAATCAACTTGGGACCACCCCCTAATCAAAATACATAATAGTGAAATGCTACAACATATCAAATACCTAACGATGAAGACATGATGGCATCATGTATAAGTGTGAAGCATCCATGTGACACATATTTTTTGATAAGGATATAGGGATCTTAATGAGAGGAGTTTAAAATTGATTTTTATGGATTCTTTCTCATTTAGACTATAAATATCTATAAATTATACTATGGGTTCACTTTCGTCAGCACAATCAGGTTATGATTCATCTCTTAGTTATAAAGAGATAATGGAACCTAGAGTTATAAGTAAATTAAGTGGTGGAATTGAATAACTAATGGCATGCACCTTAGGACCAATTGAAGATCACAAAAGATAGAATTGGCCTGAAAAAGGTGTGGTCTCCAACCATAAGATGTGTCCAACTAGTAATCCTTAAAAGGATCCCAAAGACATTCCACTACACAGAACTCAGTTGAAATTCAGTCAATATGGTCCATGGCATTCCGATCATGGTTGGAATGGCACATGGGTTAGTCTTAGTTGGACCCATTTTATTGATATTTCCTAACTACTCAACTGTGGGTTGAGATTATGATGCTTTGGGATGAGAGTCTATAAAAGACTAGTTATTCATTATATGAAGGGCTAGTTCTTTTAAATTTAGAGGCTAGAATAGAAAAACCAAATGTTATTCATTATATGGAATATATTTAAATTGAAATATTGTGAGGCTAATGTTCATAATTTATGAATTCATATGGTAGTTTTTTTCATCTTTCTTCATATTCAAGTTTTCCTCATATTTTTACTCCATCTTTATTTATGATTATGTTAATAATTGTCAGATAGAAGATTGGTTTCATAGGATTTGTCAAACTAAATTAACTAAATTTATATACATTGCATTATAGGTTAATTTTTATTTTTATTTACCATTTTTATTTTGATATTTTTTATAACCTATTATTTTATATTTATAATATCCTAATCCATAATTAGTGCATACACATTTCATCTAGATTGTTTGTCCCTCACTTATCTCTTTTTAAATCACTATTGAATCTATTATGTTGAATAAAAGCATTTCTCAATGTGGAATTCATTGAAAAGTTTGAATTATATGAGTGTTTCCTAGTATAGGTTTATTTTTAGGTATCAAAGGGCATTTTAGATAGGCCTCTTGTATGGAACAACATGAATTAGCCAACTAAGGTGTCTAGTTTAGCATGACCTAGTAGACAAAGACCTTGGGGAAGTTGTTGTTGATCATAATTAATTTTAGGAGAGGCAAAGGGGAATCATCAGTAGTTGATCCTTCATTTTTCCTCCTAGAGTTGGTGTGTGAAAATTGGACCACTAAAATTTACAACATAGAATTGGTGGATCTAAGTGGAGCCACTAGAATAATGCACAATATGCATAAAAATATTCCTCCACACATAAAAAATTAATTAAACAATCATAATAGGATATCCATTTGGGAAAATTGATAAAAAATGACTTTCATGAAATATCTCAGTATGTGTAATCTAAAATATTATGTTTCAAATCGTCAACCTATGCATAAAAGGTAAAAAAAATTAAGAAAGGCTTACTAGTCCTACATTCTCCTTAGAGTGAATATATTCAAATAAAAACATTAAAAATCATGTGTTTTTGTAAAAATAATATATATATATATATATATATATATATATATATATATATATATATATATATTTGAAAAAATATTGGATTTGACACAAAAAAATAATGTATTTTTTATAATATGGGAAAACCTAAAAAATGTTTAAAAATTAAAATCTTGCCCAAACCAAAAATACCCATATGGTATTTTTGGAAATACAAAAAGATGAAAGATCAAATATGTGGAAGGGTATTAGATAAGTAGGGTTAAATGTTTATCAAAATAAAATATAATAAAAATATAGAATAAATACTCGTAAGATATGGTTACGATACCATGTAGAGATAGAGAGAGGCAATAAAATCTCCATGAAGTATTCATATTCCAATATCTAAAGAATCCTCTAGAAGACAAAGAAAAATAGGCAACAGTGGATATTGTATTTATCACAAGAATTTTAAGAATATTAAAATGTATATAGATATGAGGAGTATTTATAGCTTTTTCAAGGGTTACCTCTACTTTTTATATTGGTCACTTTAAGTGGCACATGTGAGTAGCCTACTTAGAGATGACTAACCCTAAAAATGTGAACACCTAACTATACTAGTTACATAATGTTATTAAACTAATTTAACTAATGTCCATAGTTAAACATTGCACTAAAAATTTTAACCCCATAAGGTGTTGGATCTAAGTTTCTAAATTTTTTACTTTTAATTTAATTCATAAATTAGGATGAATATGTATGTAGGATAAAATTAATTCACTTTATTTGACTGATTTAGTTGCATCAGACATAGATGAATTCATTATCACGACCAATGAATTTTTACAGGCTCAAATCAAAATATTAAATTATTTATCTAGGATGATGACATTAGAAATTAATATTTTTAGATTCTAATATTTCTATAGGAGAAGGTAAGAAAATTACGTTTAGGATATAATTGAATAGTTGTGTAAGTTGTACAGGTGGTATAGGATTAGGGTGATTTTTAGGTTGAAAATTGATGTAAAATATGATTTAATTCATGTTAACTAAATATTTGGCATGGGTTGAATAGTTAGGGTAAGTTCACATTTTATTATTTATAGGTTGGGACATATTGTTGTGATTTACCCAATTTTTCACTAAAACTAACACTTAATAATATAAAAAATATGTGTATTTTAGATTTTGTACAATGTAAAAATAAGAATAAATTTGAATGTAAAGGACCAAGTTTGATTTTAGATTTTAACTTGATAAATATATAAAGTACAATACAAGGATAAGATACTTAAAAATTAAATACTTTATGAATGACTATGTCTATAAGAAAATGGTAGGAAGGATTGAAAATCAGATCATGGGCTATTCAAATTAGGATTTGTCTATGTGTACACCCATATAATATCTTTAACCTCAAGTTAGTACCTTATGATGTTATGTTACAAGTCTAATTGTTCTTGTCTCTATATATTTTTCCTTTCTATTTTTATACATGTAGGTGTGCATATTTACATTTGATTTATGTCTTTGATCTTGAGGTATGATTATATGAATGACTCAAAAAAATGTCTCCTTATCTTGAAACCTAGGTCTACTTACAATGATAAAATTAGGCCTAAAAAATGGGAAGAAATGTGCATTGAGCTGACCCCAAATAATATTCATAGAATGGTAGAGCACTACCTACATATAAAATATTTTGAAGAGGGAATCCACACCACATGTAGTTCTCCTTGTTAGGATAGTGTGTGTTATAGTGCTCATTCAATGGATGTAAAAGGTAATCTAGCTCTTGAAACTTGGAAATTGTAAAATTTGACATGGTTCTTGAGATGCTTCAAAATATGTTAAGTCATTTTCTTTGTGATTGATTGGTAAATTAGGAAGAATAGGGAAGTGCCTTGAAATATGCAAGTGTTATAGTATCATTTATATATTCATTCTATATGTAAAATAGGTTTACACACACACACACACACACACACACACACACACACACACACACACACACACACACACACACACACAAAAAAAAAAAAAAAAAAAAAAAAAAAAAAAACAAGACTATGTAATTTATTATGCCATTGACATTCTAGATGGAACAGCTAACCCATATAAATGATTTATTTAGATATCTGACCATTATTTGGTGCAAGACAAAATAAATTATCAAAATTAAGTAGTACCATAATATGTGTTCTTAGTCTAAATTTATTATCGATGACAGAAAAACTTATTTAGATGATCTAGATATGTTTGAGTAAGATAAATAATTAGGTTGACATAAACTATAGGTGGCTATTAACAACTTAGGAATAACTATCATGTATAAATTATCTTGATGTAAGATAATGGAGAATTAATGTCATGATTTTAAGCACAAGTCATGTAGGATGAAGGTAATTAAAATATGGAATTTACTATTATAAATAACAATATTTTAGTGTCTACAAATTTCCCCCTTTATGCATAAATAAAATTGAGTGTGTACAACAAACTTTGTATTTTAGTGATGCTCCAAATAATGCATCCTACTCCAACAAAACTTTAATGAAAAATGTATTAGTTAATGTCCTTGGAATAAAACATGAAAATTAATAAATAAAAAATTTAATTTGAAGAGAAAGGAAAGAGTATACGTTTAATTGGGTAAATTATGTTTCCATGTAACTTTTTGGAGATGATGCTCTTTTGTTCAAGCATCAGATAATAATTCTTATTATTAAACCCTTTTATAGAATTTGGTTTGATCAATTCCTAATTTATTTTACTAATGCAAATCCTAATGGATTGGGAATGAATATTCACTCAACAATCATTAAAAAACAAAGGTAAAAGTGCCTAGGTTTTGAGCATCACAAAACCTAAACTATACTAACCCATGTAGTTAATCTTACACTAATATTTTAACTCCAAGATGAAAGGTAGGATTCAAATATTGGGATATTTATGAGTAATTTAAATTATATTGATCATCATTGAACCTCAAAAATATTACCTTAAAAAACATGAATTAATCATTGTAGATGGACTTATAGATTCAAGGTTTCTCACTTCTAGATAACATCAATTATTTTTACAAATAAATAAATAAAATAGTGCATATATATGCATGAAAAATAATTTTATCCAAAAAATAATTTCCAATTTATAACTATAGTAGTGATAATGTGACTTGTGCACATGCCCCCAATAAAACATAATTGGTTTTGGTTATGATATACAATCCTATGATTATATATGGTATCTTAGCTAGATCTAAGAAACTCTATCTCATGATGAAAAAATATGAGTGAATATGCATTAGGTATTACCCTAAATATATATCAATATTTGAATATCTAAAAACTTGTAAATTTTATTCATATAAAATGTACACCTACATAGCATACAGACTCAAGTGTAATTTAATTTATACTCATGTCCCTAAAATTGAGTACATATGCATGACATGTGCACCAAAATTCCTCTAAAATATATAAATATATATCCTAATCTAATATCTGATCCACTAATAAATATCTAAATACTATATTTTGTTCTATCTAAAATATTATTTTTCTCTCATGGAGGCTTAAGTCTCTATGAAAGGCCCTCTAATATGCCCCCTTTTTGAGATGAGGTATGCAACATATGAATCATTTATATCAAAATAGAGATTTAAATTTATGTTAGTATGTAACAAATATATAATTATTAATTATCATCTCAACATGTGGAAAATATAAACATAGGAAATAGAACTCAATGTCCCACAGAAGGCTAAGAGACACATACAAGGTGCATGAAGATGTTGACACAAATAAGGACAAAAGGGCATAAATAATGCATATTAATATGTTTAAAAAAAAGGAAAAGGTCCAAAAAAATGGCTATGAAGGTTTCAAAAAAAATAAGGCCAAAGGGTCACACACAATAGAAAAATAATTATTATCCTATCATTAAATAGAAATAGCATCAGTGAAGTATATAACAAGTCACACTAATCTAGACTATCAATTTATGTCAATGTCATAGTATAGTAAAGTAACATATCCATATAACAATATATAAATTATGAGTAATAAAAATACATGTGTAAATGACCAATGTATCACAACATGATAAAAATAAAAATAAAGATATAACATGTGGAATAAGATGACACTAGCATTGGCATGGTCCATGGGTATAGGAAATTTAAAATCTACGTATCCATGTATAATCTATATTGAAACGTCATGCATGCCACTCATTTATACCATGAGATTAATGTGTGTATGAAAAATAAAATATAATATACCAAACATGTGAAAAAATACATATCAAAAAAATTTAAACTAGCAATCATTCCATGTTTAGGTCTTGATTTTTTATTTTTGAATAACTAGATGTTTTTTGTATTTTTGGATTATTATTATTTTTTGTTATTTTAAAATTGTATTTGTAAATGTAAAAGGTGATTAAAAATTATCTCATCAAGGGAATAACAATGCATGTTTCTTGTGTCGTATGACATAATAGTCACTTTACATGAGAGAAAAAATGTTATTTATAGGTGTATTAGAATATGAATATGAAAACTAATCATGTGTTGTATTTTTAACTCTAATAATCATTCATAAGATACTATGTATAATGAGAAAATCTAGTGTGGATCATGTTAAACTATCTATGATTCTATATTACTATGTGTTATATTAGATAATGACATTTTTGACTTGTGTATAATACTATTACGTATTGGGAGATGAATGACTAGATATATAAGAAAATCCATTCTTCTCTATTGAACTAGGTGTATAGAGAGAAATTAATAGGTGTAACCAATAACTCTATATTACCAAATAGTTATAGATACTAAATTTGTGTAATGATCTTGAATAGGTGGAACTAATGACTCTATATGAGTATCCTAAATAATTGCAACAACCAACTAAGGTGATAGTGGGGGTGGATAAGAACATGTTGAAAACCTTTGTTCTACCATGGATGGTGAGACATATTGAGGTATAATTATATGAATAACTCATAAAAATCTATTTTTTTAGTTTAAACCCTAGGTCTACTTATAATGATATAATTAGTCCTGAAATGGGAGAAAAATGTGGGTGTAGTTGACCCCAATGACTCCTAATTGAATGGTTTATATCTATCTACATATCTAATACTTTGAAGAGGGGATTATTTAATTCATTAATTGAATGTGTGTATTTCTACATGTTTAATGGATACAACCTATAATTTATCTCTTGATACTTATAATTTGAAAACTTTTGATTGGCTCTTAACGTGCTTAAGACTTGGCTAACACTTAATCCTTGTAATTGATTGGTAAATTATGAATAATAGGGTATTCCCTTTAAATGTGCAAGTGTTAGGGTATGATGTATAGATATTTTTTAGATGGATAATAGTCTTACACTTATCTTTGATTTATGTAACACTTATTGGGTATTTTATCATGCTACCAACACCCTATATATATGGAAAAACTAATAGTAATGATTTAAATTTTAAATATGAATATTGTTTATCATGATTAAAAACTATCAAACTTAGGCAGTACCTTCAAAATATATATTCTAAGTCTGATGCTATCATCCATGAGATAAGAACATTAATATGATGATATTGATATGCCTGAAGAATATAAATAAATAGTTTGACACATAATGTATAGTTTATTATAGGTGACTAAGTATAGCTTGGGAAGGTTAGACCAATAAATTCCATGTGAATGTGAGAGAATTATGAATTAGAGTCATGTGTGTATGCACAATTCATGTAGGATGAAGGTAAGTAAAACTAAAATTTACGATCATCAATTACCATATTTTAGTGTCTAAAACATACTATTAAAGTTCAATACAAGTACTATAATAAAATGAAAAATAAACCTGCATTAGTGTGTTAAACATATTTATCTTTAGGAGATACTCTAAATAATGTAAACTAATCCAATAAAATTTTCAGTGAGCATGTAGCTGTCAATGTCCTAGGAATAAAATTTGAAAATGCATAAACTAAAATTTGAACTTGAAGAGGAAGAAAAGAATATAAATTTAATTGGGTAAACCATGTTTTCATGTAACATGTTGGAGATGATGCTTCCTTTTTGAACCATTATATAATGGTTCCTATTGCTAAACCCTTTTGAAAAATTTGGGTGATCAATCCACAAATTTTTTTAGGTAAAAACAAGGCTATGGATTAAGAAGGAAAATTCCCCCAATCCTCATTTTAAATATAAAGGGCATTAAGCCAAGGTCATTTAACATTGTAGAAACTTCAAATATACTAACCCATGTAGATAATATTTCACTAATATTATAATTCAAAGATGGAAGGTTGAAGCCACATATTGGGCTAACTATTAGTAATTAAAAATACATTGAGCATCATGAAACCTCAATTAGATTACGTAAAAAATCATGAATCAATCATTGTATATGAACTTGTAGATTCAAGTTACTCACTTATAGGTGTCATTTATTATTTTTGAAAATAAACAAATATAAAAGTATGTATATGTGCATAAACATTTTTCATGCCTCATGAATTGGTACAAATTGATAATTGTAGTAGTGATAAAATGACTTATGTTTATACCCCTAATTTGATATAATTAGTGACAATCATGATATATAATTTTATGCATCAATATGATATATGTGTTATATTTTTTCAATTATATCTCATGATGTTAAAAAATGAGTGAAAATGCATTACATATGCCCCAATGTTTTTTGTGAATATGTAAATTCTAAAAACCTACATATATTTTTTATATCAAATTGTGTGTACCTGCAAGGTATATGCACTCAAGTGTATTTGAATTTGTACTCTTGTCCTTATAAATTGAGTAAATATTCATGGCATATGTACCAACTGTGTCTAAAATTTATAAATATATGTCCCAATTTAATAATGAACCATTATAAAATATTTGAATATTGTATTCTTTCCCAAAATATGCTTTTATGCTCATTGGGGCTTAAATATATTTGACAAGCCCACTAATATACCCCCTTTTGAGGTGAAGGGTGTATCATGGAAGTCATTTATATCAAAATAACTATACCATGTTATGTATATAACTATATAATCATGTAAGATCATGCCAACATGATGATAATGTTTCATCATATCAATGTATGTTTCATCAAGGCATGTATGAAACATATGTCTTGCAAGGCATATAATTGTCATTTATAGATACATATATCAATTACCCATATAGTACTAACCATAACTGATAAATTTTGTGAATAATACTAAGAAATAAAATATGCATGACATGAATTATGTAACCACACGCAAATGAGGAGGTGCATGATATGTAGCATGAAACCTAAAAACTCACCAAACTCAACAAGCACAACAAGATCAATATAAATTGTCATGTTAGTGACACACATAATAGAAACACATGCAATATATTTCAATGTCACACAAAATTCTAAGTGATACAAACAAGGTACATGACTATGTCACAAAAAAATAATGCCAAGGAGCACCAAAAAATGTACATAATATTTCTTAAAAATTAAGGTAAAGGGACCACACACACAAGGGACTTGAAGTTGTTGAAAAAATAAAGGCCAAATGGCCACATAAAACTGACAAGAAACTATTATCCTATAATGAAATAAAAACAATAAATGAAGCATAGAACAAGCCAAAATAGTATACATTTTCAATGTATGTTAATGCCACAACTTTGTATAGTAATGTATTTATGTAACATTGTATAAACTATGATTAAATTTAAGACATGTGTAAGAAATCCATGCAGCTCAACATGGTAAACCATCGTAGAAAGATATAATCTGTATCAATGTAAGATATGGAATAACTTTACCCTATCATTAGAATGGACCTTAGGTATAGTAAATTCTAACATCTGTATATCCATGTACAATTTGTATTCATATGTCTTGCATGTCACTCATGTATAATATGACATGCATGTGCATAGGAAAAAACATACTTAAACAAATAAGTGATTAATAATGTATTAAAATAATGTAAACAAGCAATCATGTCATGCTTAGGTCTTTTTAAAAAAAATATATTTAAATATTTTAAATTGTTTATATTTCTTTCATATTTTTGTATTGTAATTTCAAAGATAAAAGGTGCTATTGAGGTATCCCATCAAGGTAATAATCACTCATGTATAATTTGACATGCATGTGCATAGGAAAAAACATACTTAATTGAATAGATATGTGATTAATAACATATTCAAATAATGTAAACAAACAATCATGTCATGCTTAGGTCTTTTTAAAAAACAAATATTTAAATATTTTAAATTGTTTATATTTATTTCATATTTTTGTATTGTAATTTCAAAGATAAAAGGTGCTATTGAGGTATCCCATCAAGGTAATAATCATGTGTACTACCTATATAATATGGTAACATTGTAAATTTTCTTGAGTAAAAAGTGTTATGTACAAGTGTATCATAATTAAAATATTAAAATTGATCACTTTTACTATAAATCTCATCATCACTCATGGTATATTGTGTATCATGTGTGACTCTAGGAAGCATAAGAATCTATGGTATGTATATAATAATAAAATATATCAGTGTCTATTTTCATTATGGAACACATTAAATCTCAGTGATGTTAGTTTAGTATGTGTTATAGTAGTTAATGGCCTTTTTGTGTCATGTATAGCTCTCTATCCTAATGGGTGATGAATAACTAACTATATACAAAAAATCCACTACTCTCATCCAAACTAGGTGTAACCATTGAATTTGTATAATGATCTTAAATATGTGTAGCCACTAAATTTTTTTGATTATCCTAAATAGGTTAAAAAACTAATTGTGGTGGTGGTGGGGATAAAGGAGTAACATTTTGATTGACTCTATTCATTAACACATGGTGGGGGTTTTTACCTATTATAGTAGTGACAACATTGATTATGTGATCCGGTTTAAGCCATCGAAAAATATTTTGGATATGGTGGTAGCTAAGATAATTTTGAGGTCTAAGTAGGGGAGGAACATAAGGAGCCATGCATGCTCTTTGGCACCTAGTGGTAACATGAATCAAATTGGATTGAAGGTTAAAATAATATGAGCTAACAAATGCTAAAAATTATTCATTAATGTTTTAACCTTATTAATATACAAAGATTTGATCTATGGAATTACATACCCAAATTTTTTTCATATCAACAAAAAATAACATGAGATTGCAATCATAGATTGAGTAAAAAATAAAAGTATTATGTTCATCCATTTAACCATGTGTAATTCATGCACATAAGAGTAAAAAATTAGGACTAGCAAGTCATAATTACCTACATCAAATTGAAACCCTAGAGTAGAAAGATGGCAATGTTTAAAAAATATACATGTTCAAAAATATGATTTAATATATTTTAAATTAATTATAACCCTTAATAGGATATAAATTGTAAATTTCATACTCTCTCTCTCTCTGTGTTTGTGTGTGTGTGTGTGTGTGTGTGGGCACAAATATTAATGAAAAATACTAAATATGATTTGATAATTAAACTTGATAGTTATATAAAGCACATTACATAGATAAGATACTTAGTGATTATTTTATATTTGAAAACTAGGACTATATGTAGGTGGAAAGAAGGATGGAAAATCAGATTATGGGTTGATCAAATCAAGATTTAGATCTCTATTTGCACCTAGATAGTATCATCATTCTCAATTCAGTTGTATTAGATGTCATGCCTTGATTTTATAGTCATGTATATCTTTGGAATTTTCATCTTTATTTTGATACATGTATATGTGGTTATGATTTAATAATTTTTTGGAATATTCGAGTCTTATTCCTAATTTAGTAAAAGGTTCAAGCTGAATAAATCAGTAAATAATATTTTAATAATTTAACTAATGATGTGTATAATTTATTTGACCTTCTTAGCTTTCTAAAAATAGTAATTAAAGAGGAGAAATGAAAATTAGCTTAAAACTAGACTAAGACAACTAAGACAGAGGTTGATACCAACTATGTAGGATTGGGATAGTGTCATGAATTTGGATCTTGATTTAATTTAGTGAAAGGAATAGAGCACTAAATATAAGACACTTCAGGGCCTAGTGCTATAGTCTAGGTCCTACCACTATTATCCAACCTAGTCACAGAGATCTGAGTTATCTAGGTTTTATCTACTACTGGTGTGTGAGCCTACCTATGAAATTTTGGATCCTAAATATTGATGGATATATTTATAGAGTTGATTTAATCTCCAACCCTAGACATTCATTGTGCTTGAATGAAACTTGAGAAAGAGGAGGTGGGTTAGTGTCTATAAGATGCACTTAATGTGTATCCACACCACTTATGTGGTAAGTTGTCTATATACTAATAATCTGAAGAGGGATCAAACCATATGTAATTCTCCCACTTGATGTACATTATGCAATAGTGTTATGTGGATGCAAAAATGCTAAACTAGGTGCGCTTGAAGTGGCTAGAGACTGGTGTGAGGGTTTGAATATGTTGATAGTTATATTGGATATCTATATGTAGAGAATAAGGAAATTTTCCTTAGAGTTATAACTTGTATTCTTGTTTGATTTTTTAATATTTTTCATCCAATTCTAAATGAACTTTGAATGGGATTTTATAAAGATCTATTAGTCATGGTTTAAATGCATTCATGCTAGGCTAACATAATGAAGAAGAGGAATCAAAAGGAAATGGTCATTTGGGCTCAAAATGTGATGGATAGGAGCACTGGAAATGGGACACCCTAGGGTCTAGTGTTATAGTCCAAGTTGGGTGATATTGTCCTCTAATTTAGGAACACTAAGACAAAGACAATTGTTAATACATAAAAAATTATGGATATGGTCTTTTGAGTGTTTATAGTAAATAAGAAGCCTTATTGTGCTTCAATTCAGAATTTAAAGTTATGTTCAAATAATGTATAGTATTTTAAGGTCCCTTAGATAGGTTTGATAACCATGAGGATAAAATGTATTTATTTTTATGTAAAAGTAAAATCCTCTCAAGAGCTATCTAGGAATTCATCCAACATAGGAGAAAGTTATTAAAAGCATGATTAGATCAATGCTAAGATTATGGAGATAATTTTGGATCAAGTTGTATTTTTATCCTTAGCTAAAACCTATGTTTAAGAGTAGTTGAGAAAAAGGAGAAGCACAAATGAAGTATTAAGGAGAGTACGTAGGAGGAGTTGGAGAGGAGTGAATAAAAGGAAGAAGGCTTTTAGGGCTATAAAAATAATCAAATAATTATATGTGACTATATGAAGATGGATCAAATAAAATATTGTCATAAATATTTATATTGTGTCAACCTGTAAGTTCATATATTGAAGCATTTTGTGTATTTTCTATGTATTTGTTCTATGTTGCATTGGTAGAGGGTATACAATCAGAAAATGATCTTGATCATATTTAATGTTTTCCATTATTGATGGCACATTAATATATAGTGGATTTAAAATTGAGATAAAGATGAAATATTTTTAATAGTGATTTAATGAATAATTCGATATTAATGTTTTCTCAACCTTCAAGAACCTATTTTTAAGTTTACATAGTTATTTGTAGTTGGGTTGTAGATGCATAATTTTCATTGAGGAGGGAAAATACATAATAATGCATGCAAATAGGCCTTTTAAGGAAAGAAAGTATGAATTTTTTGGTGCATGAAAAGGCAAAATGAAGATATCAATTCCATGTAGAGTTTGAACTACCTGTCCAAGGTCAAGTTATAAGTTGAGTCATGCATAGATACAAGTAATATTGATGAATTCTACGTTAAATGTGTATGAAAAATTTTCTTGTCAAACTCCAAGTCAAATGGTAGCTGGGTTAGACAAATAAATTTTGTATTTGTTTATTGTGCCTCCTGTGAAGATACCAATAGTTGAATGGACCTAGGATGCTCAGCGAGAAATAAATGTAAGGTAACTCCCATAAAGAAACATGACCATAGTACATATAAATTATATATGTATATATATGTCATGTTCAGATGTGAAGATAAATGCATATTTATATTCTATTGAAAGCATAGAGGGGTTTTTTGAGTTTGTTAAAATCCTTGACTAAAATGGAATGCAGTTCTGATTGAGTTAAATCAGTTGAGAAAATAAGAATGGTGGTAATGTATCTCTTGCGCTAAGTTAAAGAAAATAAAAGAACAAAATTTGATATGGAAACAATGTTAATGCTTTTAGACAAAAAGGATATTTTAGGAGGTTTGAACCTTAGATGTGATGATAACAAGGATTGCATGAAGCCAATGAAGAAGGCGAAGATCAATATTACATAATTGGAAGGTATCTTTCTAGTGATTGATATATTTTAGGATCATGTTTTAGTTAGGATATTTTACCTCATTGATTTTGGCTTATTTTGATTAGAAATACTACTAAGTATGTGGGTCCTTCATCAAGTGTATACATACTTTAGAGGATGAAGACAAGCAATAGAGATGAAGCATGATGCTGCAAGAAGTACCATGAGGGCTATTCTCTAAAGTTGGTCATTAGTAATACCCATACCCTTTCTTAAGATTTATTGAACCTCCTTTTTAGATGAGGATTTCTTGATGGTGGGTTTAAAATCATTTTTAACTATTATCACCATAAAATATTATTTCAAACTATCATTCAAATGTAGGTGAAAATAGGTGGTTTAAATTTTAGTGTCATTTTATTAATGAAGTAGAGGATATCCTCCATGATATTTAGAAATAGTTATCCCTATTGGTGTTAAGGTTCTGCATTGTGTTGTTTAAGGTGGTTTTATGTTGGGTTCAGACTCTAATAATTGTGTTCTCCTTATTACACATGTTTTTGAGTTATTCGATTCTTGAGTGTTTCAATTTTGTTTAGTTTGTATCTCCATTTCACTCATTTTAGGGATTGAGTCAATTGACTAGGGAAGGTCATTAAATTGGATAAGCAAGAAACATATGACAAGCTAGTTCATGTTTCATCCTAATATTGTTATCAATTTGGTATCAGAGTGAGGAACTTGCTCTGAAGTATTGATCATTTGATTGACATAAATGGAAAATTATATTAACTATTGTAGATAAGTGTTTCATGTAGAGGAAGATAAATAGCTTAGTGAATTCTCTAAGAAATAATCCAAGAAGGAATACTTGAACAAATCTAAAAGACTAAATTGAAATATACTTAGGTGAGGCAAGAGAAAGAGATAGATGGATAAGAAGATAACTGATGTGTAGAGAGATTTAGAGGGGTTAAAAATCTTGGTTAAAGAGTGTGCAAAATAGGAAATCTAAACATGTAGCTGACATTTGAAGAGAAGAGTGAAGTGGCCTGTAGAGTCACTTGTTATAAAAAAAGGCAAGAAATGATTGCTAGAAGAGAAGTGGTAACAAGCCATAGAGGTTTTAAGAATGGAGATTTGTCAGTTGAGCAACAAAATTTAGGGGGAATAAGGTTATCATTGAAGAGAATAGAAGAGAAATAAAAGTTTGGGAAGAAGCACTTGAGAAAATCAAGACGAGAGTGTTAGTAAAGGAGGCATCAAAAGGATATTTTGGTCTCTGATTTGGTTGTTAAATTTTATGTTCAAATTTATATATGTAGGTATGGACAACCTAAATAAGAAGGTCAAAAATAAGGCCTTACAATTTTCAAGAGATGGGACAAGTAAAGCACCCATGAAACCATTTGACAGTCATAGTGAAATTCACAGTGAGAGAGAAAAGGTTGTAAAATTCCATAAAGAAGTAGTGAAAGTCCTTCATCATGCCAATGAAGAAGAGAGTGTATAATTCCAAGATGCTTTGAAAATAATTCCAATAGAAAAAAAGAAGGAAACACACCTAAATAAGGTTAATGAAAGTAAGGAGTCTATGAGGAAAAGTATAGCTAAACATCAAGCCATTAAAAAGGTAAAAATAAATTCAAATTCTGATTTTACTCATGCATATAAGAGTAAGATTACTGATGTACAAATGGAGGTGAAAAAGATCAATAACAAGCCTTCAAAACTAGTAATAGACCATGTCTATGTAGTAACCAAATGGCTCAAGGGATCAACAAATGTAAATAAGGACACAAATTTCAATCAAGATGAAGACTCAATCAAGAAAGAGATATAAGGCATAAAGGAAGAGGTAGAATGCAAAGTGAGAAAGGTAAGTTGGCAAAAGAGGCAACATGAAGATGTCAAAGAGAAAAAAATTGTTGGTAAATTGAACAAGTGTTAGCCTAAAGCTATGAAGAAGGTATGGGTGGTTAAAGGTAAGAAAGAGAACTTAAATAATAATGATGCAGAGCATGTGAATACATGGATGAAAGGTAGGCAAATTTCTTGTAATAAATTGGATAATGATGTTTTTGAGTTATTGAATGATATTTTTGAAATATAAAATGAAGTATGGAAAATGTCTATGAGGACTAATGTGTAGTAAGCAGAGAGTTATAAGTGGATGGATGAGGATAATGGAGATATGAAATCAATTCACATGCTTGAGGAAGAACCAGTTAGCTCTAGAATGGCAAATGAAGAAGATAAAAGGAAATCAGGTCCTATATTATATAAATGAGATGAAGATATGGATGATCTCATATTAAGTGAAGAATCGAAGAGGCTGGAGGAATTTTTGAATCCTTCAAAGGAGTCACATATAGATTTGTATCAAAATGAGAAGCTCATAAATGAAGAACAAGGCAAGATAGTGAAAGTATATTTGGATAAGACACCCAAAGAATCCAATGAACAACAACATGATAAAGGGGATTCATGGCCTTAAAATTTTACTTCTAATATTGATTTTGATGTTTTGAATGTAGGTCCAAAAGTTAATGAGATGAATGAGGTTGTAAGCTCTATGAACAAGATCACAAATCAAGAAGAGCAAGCACTAATTGAAGACATGTTTAATGATGAAGCATGGACATAGAGTTTTGAAGATGAGAAGGAGATAAGAAAGAGACTATACTAGAAGAAGAAGAGAAACAAGAAGATGAAGGACAAAGATATCAAGAGAGTTCAAACATAGATAGTATGAGAGAAACCTTGGGATCCAAGCATATAAAGAAGATTAAATTTGAATAAGGAAGCATAAGACACTTGAACAAGAGTTCAAATATATTTCTTACCAATGGATTTTGATGTAGGAGCATCAAGACAAATATAATTTTAAATAGGTAAAAAATTATGTATTTGGTCTTGTGAGTGTTTGTAGTCAATAAGAAGCCCCATTGTGCTTCAATCCGGTATGTAAAGCTATGTTCAAATAATGTATATTATTGTAAGGTCCCTTAGATAGGTTTGATAACCGTGAGGATAAAATTCATTTATTTTTATGTAAAATTAATATCCTCTCAAGAGCTATCTAGAAGCTCATCCAATGAAGAAAAGTTATTAAAGGCATGAATAGATCCATGTGAATATTATGGGGATAATTTTGGATCAAGTTTTAATTTTATCCTTAACTAAAACCTATGTTTAAGAGTTGTTGAGAAAAAGGAGGAGCACAAATAAAGTATTAAGGAGAGTATGGAGGAGGAATTGGAGAGGAGTGAATAAGAGGAAGAAGTCCTTTAGGCTTGTAAAAACAATTGAAAAATTATATATGACTATATGAATATGGATCGAATAAAATATTATCATAAATCTTCAAACTATGTCAACGTGTAAGTTCATATATTGAAGCATTTTGTGTATTTGTTCTATGTTGCATCTATAGAGGGTATACAATCAGAAAATGATCTTGATCAAATTCAATGCTTTCCTTTATTAATGGCGTATTAATCTATAGCGGATTTAAAATTGAGATAAGGATGAAATGTGTTTGATAGTGATTCAATGAATTATTCAATATTAATAATCTCTCAACCTTTGAGACCCTATTATTAAGTTTACATAGTTATTTGTACTCGGGTTGTGGATGCATAAATTTCATTGAGGAGGGAAAATATAGAATAATGCATGTAAAAAGGGCTTTTAAGGAAAGAATAGATGAATTTGTTGGTGCATGAAAATGTGAAATGAAGATATCAATTCCATGTAGAGTCTAAAATACCTATCAAAGGTTGAGTTATAAGTTGATTCATGCATAGATACAAGTAATATTAATGAATTCTACATTAAATATGGATGCAAAATCTTCTACTCAAACTCTAAGTCAAATGGTAGCTGGGTTAGATGAAGAAATGTTGTATTGGTCTATTGTGCCTCTAGTGAAGATATTAGTGGTTGAATAGACCTGGGATGCTCAACAAGAAATAGATGTAAGGTATTTCCCACAAAGAAACATGACCATAGTACATATATATTATATATGTCCTATCTAGATGTGGAGTTAAACACATATTTGTATTTTATTAAAAGTGCAAAGGTGTTTTTTGAGTCCATTAAAATCCTTGACTAAAATAGAACATAGTTATGATTGAGTTGAATTAGTTGAGAAATTAAGAATGGTGGTGGTGTAGCTCTTAGGCTGAGTTAAATAAAAGAAAAGAATAAAAATTGATATGTCAACAACATTAATGCTATTAGACAAAAAAGCTGCTTCAAGAGGTTCAAACCCTGGATGTGATGATAACAAGGATTGCATGAAGCTAATGAAGAAGGTGAAGATCAACATTGCATAATTGGAAGGTATCTTGCCAGTGATTAATATCTTTTAGGATCATGTTTTAGTTGGGATATTTTACCTCATTGATTTTGGCTTATTTTTCTTAAAAATGTTACTAAGTATGTGGGTCCTTCATCAAGTTTATACATACTTTAGAGGATCAAGACAAGAAATAGAGATGAAGCATGACACTGAAAGAAGTGCCATGAGGGCTATTCTCTAAAGTTGGTCATTAGTAATACCCATACCCTTTCTTAGGATTTCTTAAACCTCTTTGTCAAATGAGGAGTTCTTGATGGTGGTTATAAAATCATTTTTAACTATTATCACTGTAAAATATTGTTGTAAACTATCATTCAAATGTAGATGAAAGTAGGTGGTTTGAATTTTAGTGTCATTTTCTTAATGAAGTAGAGGATATCCTTCATGATATTTAGAAATAGTTATCCCCATTGGTGTTAAGGTTGTGTATTATGTTATTCAAGGTGGTTTTATGTTAGGTTCAGACTCTGATAATTGTGTTCTCCCTATTACACTTTTTTGAGTTGTCTGATTCTTGAGTATTTCAATTTTGTTTAGTTTATATCTCCATTTCACTCATTTCAAGGATTGAGTCAATCAAAAAGGGGAAGGTCATTGAATTGGATAAGCAAGAAACATATGACAAGCTAGTGCATGTTTAGTCCTAAGGTTTTTATCATCCTATAGGTATAGGACTTGGGGGGATGGAATTAGCATGGGAAAATTAGCCTAGCTAAGCTAGAATCAGGTCTCAGAAGTCTAAAAATGACTAGGAGTAAGAAAAAATGTGTATATAAGGGTCATGAGAGCATGCAAGAGGGACCTATGGGTTGGGTGATACAAACCACACTCAAACTACCAATTTTGACATTTTATATGACTACATTTACCTCCCTCCTTTATTCTAGTGATGAAACAAAGCAAAATACTAGGATAAAGGAAAAGTAGAAAGTGTACCTGAACTTACTTGCAAGGGTGAATCCCATGAAGTTGTGTAATGTTGAGTGTGCATAGAGAGAGCATATTGTGAAATGTAAATCTATAAGAGAAAGCAAAGAGTAGATTAGTTCTTACTAGATACACTATATCTAAAATAAGAATGTACAAAATCTATGTAAGAGACAGAGAGAGGAAGAGAAAGGAATGAATACACCGCATTGGGTATGTAGACCAATCCAAAACCTATTATGATATTGAGCGATGATGAGTGATGTTGGTTATGTGTTGTACCAAGAATAATATCATGAATGGAGCTGATTGCTCAATTCCCCAAGAATGGCTTAAGAATGCAAAGGCTATCCCTTTGGCTCCATCATCACCCACTACGTGAAGCTATGTATTCATACGTGTGTTAATCAATGTTTGGATTATGTGTCTAATCCTTTTGAGTAGGTGGATCAAGAATACAAAGTCTAGTTAGTCATTTGGCTCCATCATTTCCCACTAAGTGAATTTATGAATTGATACCAATATGAATTTGCATTTTATGAGATGGCTCTTGAATCCCATGATGCTCTTAAATCTAACAATGTAGTATGGATAGTTGAATGTTTACTAGAAACTAGGCTAATATTGGCCACTCTAAAAGGAGGATATTAGGCTTGTATGAAAGCCACTTCGAAACTGGGAACTAGGCTTATGTGGAAGCCACTTAGGAATATGGAGGTTAGGCTTGTATGAAAGCCACTTTTAAATGATACCAACCACCTATAGATGGAATAAGGCACACAACTATTGAGAATGCTTGGGTAATACACTAAACTTAGAAATAAAATAAGTCAAATGTGCCATGTACATTACCCCTAATCACTAGTGTCTGTAACATGGATTCTGATCTAGAAGTTATACCAACTGCCCAATCTAAAACTAGTACTGAGATCCATCATGTCATTCATGATGCCCATTATATTTATATTGTCTAAGAAAAATTGTATTGAAACTATTGATTCTAAATTAAACTATATCTGACAAAACTGTAGTTGAGCTTACCTTTTTGCCTATTTTTGGAAAATCTAGTTTTTTTGTTGTTTGGATATGAACACTAAAAATAAGACACCCTACTATTCAGTGCTATTGTCCATGTCCAACATTGTTGTCCTTTATTGAATCTGATGACTATTATATAATCATTACTCTTTTTTGGTATGTTCTACCTAGTTTGATCTTTGATTGTTATTTTAAGTGTTTTGAAAACTAATTTTTTGATCGGTAGGAGCTATGATCTCTATGACAAAACCCCAATTTGTTGCCCCCTCTTCTGATGCTAAGAATGAATACCCTGTATTAACTACCCACAGAAGAAATAACCTTGTAAGTGTGTTATGCTGTTAAATACATGATATAGTAATGATAATAAAAAAGATGTCTCAAGATATAACATATTTTGTATTAGAGATTGTTAGATCAACAGGGGTATGTCTGGATAGATATAACAATGTAATAGCATGTGTAGTATACTGAATTGAAACTAGAAATGTTAGTTTTTAGTTGTCAAGGAAGAATGGATCATGATATCCATCATGGCATCTAATAAAGTAAGATAATACATGATGTGGATCATGGAATTGTGAAAAATTGAGAAGCAATCAAGCAACAAGTGCACAAGGAAATAAGAAGCATAAAAGAGTGGCCAAAGGGCTAAGTAAACAAGGGACAAGGGTACATGTCACTCAAACTAGAAAGTAGACATACAAGTCATGTTTAAATGCCACATACACATATAATTGAAAATAAGCAAGGTTGACATGAGGGCCACAATCACATAAAAGAGTACAAGCAAAGGAAATTGGAAAATGTCCTAAGGCACACACAAGAGACAAAAGAGGACCTAAGAAATGCAATCATATCTAGCTATGTAAAGAAATAAAGGAATGCATGTATTATGTTGGAAATACAATTACATCTAAATAATCAAACCAAGAAGTGAAAGTATGTAAGAAATGGAGTACAAGACTAGGTATATGCTAAGAAATACATAAGTGTTATATACTAGTGAATGTCGATAGAGTAATATATGTAAGCTAGTAAGTAATGTACATTAATATGATAACTAGAGTGTGTGGTGTAGGAATGACATAACCCAGATGGTGTAGTCATGAACAATATTTCCCCAGTGGGTAGATATATCTATATGTGTCTTGAATGTATGAAGTAGGATGTACCCTAAATGGGAAGAGTGAAGCAATCATGGGTCTATAAGTCACTACACACACTCAAATAAGATCAAGTGAAGCATGGTAATGTAGATAAATCAACAAACAATAACATAAAACAATAAATGTAAGTATAGTATGGTAGTAGAAACATGAAGCATGGATAATGCATACATATAATTGAAATGTTTTTGATGTTTTTAATTTATTTGGATGTTTTTGGATTTTTAATTCTTGTATTATTTTTGGTATTTTGACATATTTGAATGTTTTTGAATTTTTGATATATTTGAATGTTTTTGTATTTTTATATAATCTATGTACAATCAATCATAAATAAACTATGTACATGTAAGGCTGAAGAAAAATAATACTAACTAATGAGTCTCATGGGAGACTCCCTATTATGGTGTCATGTACCAAGGAGAGGGATTGTGTATGATTGTGAAACACAATGGAAGGGTTGAGCTACGAATCTGAAAGATGTGTATGTTGTAAGTGCTTTGAAATGTCTATAATGGAAATTGACTGTGGGGTCCCCCTATAACTCTGAGAAGTGGATGTAATTATGGGGCTCTTAGGGACCCATCTGGTAGTAAGAGAAGCTCTCTAAACATGTGCTCTATGTATAGAAGTTTGAGACCTTAATGATATTACCCTAGATGTGAACATTGTATCTAGAAGTTATTTAGAATTCTAAAACTATGGTTATTATAAAAGAGACCTCTATGGAATTATATGAACTCTCTGTGCTGGTGAGGAAGGCCTTGACTATATATGAATTTGAACTAGAGGAAGAATTGAAATTGGTGGAGAAACTAAAATTGGTGGTGAAACTAAAACTGGTGATTGTAAAATTATAGATGGCTCTGAAGTGGGGAGTGGTAAGTCATATGGAACTCCACCAACTATAAAACCTAATTAGTGTGAATGAATTTCATGCATTTGTGAACTGAAGAAGGTACTGATCAGAGTTTTTAAATCCATGGTCAACTAAGTAACATATCAAAAAATCCTATACTCAAAACAATATTAAATGGTGTGGCCACATGTGTTGGACCAACTTGTAGAGGAAGTACAATCTCATCCTATAAACTTTATATGTGCCTACTAAACCTGCTTATAATTATGTCTATTGAGGTAATATCCTACTTTTAATATCCCAACTGTTATGGTAATATCATAGTAAACATGTTCATGCTAGATCCATTGTCTATGAGAATGCTATAAATAGGATGATTATGAATGTAAGCTCTAATAAAGAGTGCATGATAATCTGAATTATCCTCAACTATCTCCTACTCTAAAAAGGAGATCAAAGGTCTAGTTGGAACTCTAGAATTGTATACACCAATCATGTTACTCAAATGGTGTAATTCAACTGAAGGTGCCTAGTATGTAGTTGGTGGAGGATGTGCATGATATGCATGATGAACACCTGATGTATCCCATATCTCTTGTTTAGAATGTTGTGGGAAAGGATCCTAGAATATTTTCAAATCTTTATCTTGTGTATGCTTTACCTAAGGAGGATTGACTAGAGTGTCCATGTCAATAATGTTATCATATATCAAATTATGTATCTTGTGTTTCAAACTAATGCATCTATTTTTTTGGTGACCTAGTGCCCTATAAAAATTAAAAAATGCATTATAATCATATCCCTATGGAAGAGGATTTGTTGGATCAACTTCCCAAATAAGAGGTAGAGATATGATATTACATTCCAATAAGTATTGTAAGACTCTAGCTGGAGATACTAGGAGATTGGAAAAAGTTCACCGAGGAGACATAGATAAAACCACTCGCTAAGGGGGCTCTGAAGCCACATTAACTATTGGTTGATTTTGATGCTTGCTATCATTGACCTTTAATTTGTATGGGACTTTGAAGTTACTCTTTTTTGTTATTTTTGATATGCTTGTGTACTCAAGTTTGCCCACTAAAATTAGTTTAATTTCCCTTTCCTTTAGTGTATGACATAACTCAATGGAGGAAGAGAACCTTTTAAACATTATTGATTCATGCAAGGCTGGTAAAAGACTTTGTTTGAAGATATCTTATAACTCTTGATTGGCCATAGGGCTAGTCATCTTAGCCAAGATAGTCTTATATCAAAGAACATAATCTATGAAATGATCATTTGACCTTTGTTTCTAATTTTCAACTTGGGCATAAGAAACCTTATCACCAATGTTAATTCTAAAATGAGCTAGGAACATGTCAACTAGAGAATTTAATGCATTGACTGACTGATTTGGTAGACTATAGATCCATTATAAAGCATAATCCTTTAGACTCTATGGAAATAGCTTGGATAGTAGCTAGTCATTTGGCACATAGTCCAATCATGATACATGAAAATCTCTCAAGTGTGTCTCTTGATCACCCTTTCCATCATATAGAGTGAGCTTGGGTTGAACAAAACTTGGTGGTAAGGGTGTAAAAGCAATATGATGTGCTAATGGTGTATGAACTAGAGCAAAATAATCCAAGGCTTGTGTAGGTCTAGAGGCAGCTTGCTCAAGATGTATCACCTTAGATTGAAGAGATTTGATCTCTTGCATAAGGGATACCACATTAGAAGACAAGGATGTACTAGTTGTAATTGGTGGTGCCTCATAGGAAGGTTGGGCTGGTATAGAGGTTGTTGAGACATAATTGCCCCCATAGTGTCATGTGTAACTGGTTCCTCTATGGTTTGATAATATTAACCATTGTTCACCTTTTGTTTCTCTTCTTGTACTATTTTAAGCATATCATCTTTCATATCAGGGTGTTTAGTTAAGAGTTCTTGAAGTTCCCTTTTATCAGTTTCATCAAAATCAATGTATTGGGCCATTGTTAAAGCAGGAAAACAAATTGAAAATTGATTGAATATTTTGTAATAAGCAAAGCACTATAGAAGGAAAGTACTAAATATATAAAATGTAAATTCCTAAAAATAATAAACTAGAAAATGCATAAAAAGGATATGAAGCTCACAAACATGTAAGGTGATACCTCAAAAAGTAATGGGACCTAGTATATGCAACTAGGGTTTTTTAAAAAATTATATATTTTTAAAATTACTAAGGAATTTTAAAAATTAATGTGAATTTCTAATTTAAATATGCAAGAAAAAAATCTAAAAAATATTGGAAAAATTATGATTTAAATAGACCTAGTAGATGCAACTAGGGTTTGAAGATTTTTTTTTAAAATTACTATGAAATTTTAAAAAATAATGTGAATTTTTTATTTAAATATGTAAGTAAAAAATCAAAAATTATTGGCAAAATCAACAAGGAATTTACCCTAGGGTTTCTAGGGTTTTTATGCACAAATGAAGTAAGTTAGGTTCACCAAATGATTTAACAGTTTTGATAATAGTTGAGTCTTATTCATAATTTAGTTAAAGGTCCAAGTTGACTAAATTATTAAATAATATTACAATAATTTAACTAATAATTTGTATAATTTATTTGACCTTTGTAGCTTTCTATAAATAATAATGAAAGAGGAGAAATGCAACTTAGATTAAAATTAGATAGAGATGGCTAAGACATAGGCTGATATTGGCTATGCAGGACTAGGTTTTATCATGATTCTAGATCTGGCTTTCATTCAGTGAAAGGATAGGAGCACCAAAATCAAGACATTTGGGGGTTTGGTGCTATAGTCCAAGTCCCACCATTGTTGTGCAAAATGGTCACAGAGATCTGAGTTTTTTGGGTTTTGTCTGCTATCCCTATATGAGCACATTTATGAAAGTTTAGATTCTAAATGTCAATGAACCTCCTTATAGAGTTGATTTAATCTCCAACCCTAGAACTTCATTGTGCTTAAATGAAACTTGAGAAAGAGGGGGTGTTAATGTGTATTAAATACATTGAACATGTTTCCACACCCCTTATATCTACACATTGCCTACATACTAATACTCTGAAGAGGGATCAAGCCATATGTAGCTCTCCCACTTGTTGTGCTTTGTGAAATAGTGTTATGCAGATGCAAAAATGCTAAATTAGGTGTGATTGAGGTGGCTAGGGACTAGTGTGAGGGTTTGAATAAGTTGATAGCTGTATTGGATGGTTATATGTAGAGAATAGGGAAATTTCCCTTAGTAGTCTTATTTGTATTCTTTCTTGCTTTTCTAATATTTGCCAACCCCTTCTAAATTAACTTTGAATGGGATTTTATAGAGATCTATTGGTCATGGGTTAAATGCATCACACTAAACTGACATAATGAGAAAGAGGAATCAAAAGGAAATAGTCATTTGGGCTCAAAATGTGATTGGGTAGGAGTGATAGAAATGGGACACCCTACGGTCCAGTGCTATAGTCCAAGTTGGGCACTATTTTCCTATAGGTATGGGACATGGGGTGTGGAATTAGCATGGAAAAAGTAGCCTGACTGAGCTAGAATCAGGTCTTGAAAGCCTGTGGATGATTGGGAATATCCAAAAAGGTGTCTAGAAGGGTCATGAGAACATGCAAGAGGGACCTATGGGTTGGGTGTCACAAGCCACACTCAAACTACCAATTTTGACATTTTATATGACTATAGGTTATTTATATTTAATCTATGTATATGATTCTAAAGTGTCACTATGTGTGTGAATCACACACACGCACACGCACGCACACGCGCACATGCACACACACACACACACACACACACACACACACACACACACACACACACACACACACACACACACACACACACACACACACACACACAACCTTCTCTTGAAACCTTGGGTCCACTTGCAATGATAGAATTAGGCCTACAAAAAGGGGAAAAGATGGATTGAATTGACCTCGACCAATCCCCTTTAAATGAATAATCACTTCCTACATATCCATTACTCTGAATAGGGAAGTCAAATTGCATGTGTTTCTATTCATCAAATGAATACATGCAATAGTGCTCATTTAATTTATGCAAATTGTAATATAACTCTCGAGACTTGGCAATTGGAAATTTTTGCCTAGCTTTTTAGGTGATTAGGACTTGGCTAAGACCTTCTCCTTTGATTTATTAGTAAATTAGTAAGAATAGGGTAGTGCTTTTGAATTTGAAAGTGTTATAGTGTGTTTGATATGTGTTTCATAGATGGATAATAGGATTACACCTATTTTGTATTTACATGTTTATATTTAGGTAATTTATCACATCACTAACATGTTAAATAGATGGGACAACCCATAAGAATGATTAAAATTTCATATATGACCATTACTTAATATAGGACACAACTATCATATATAAGCATTACCATTAGATGTCATGTTATGAGTGTCATGTTACCATCAAAGAGATAATAAAACTGATATGATGATCTAAATACATTTAAATAAGATAAATAACTCTTTTGACATAGACTGTGTGATTTAGTTTAAGATACTGAGAGAAACTTAGGAATGCCAAGGTTGTATAAGATCTTTGGATGAGAGAATGGTGAATAAGAGTATTATATGTACACATAAGGCATATAAGGTGAAAATAAGTCAAAATTGACATTTATAAGTATCAATTATAATATTTTATTTTATACATGTTGCTTATTTGAGATTGAACATTGTTACTCTTGGAATGATTTGAAATGGGATTTTGATATATTTCAAGGTAAACATTAACTTAATTAAATGTTTCATGTTTGGTTTGAATATCATAATATCTAGAGACCTTTTAAAATTATTCATAGTGTTATCTTTCCATTGAAACTTAATCAAGTTTATGACCAAGAAATAAATTATATTCTAGGGTATGAAAGGAATGAAAGTTATAATGAGAAAAAACCCAATGGGCATCAAACAAAAAAATAAATTAGTATCATACTATTTTGGCTTTTTTTGTGGATGATCAAATTAATTTTTGTTGAGGTTTAGGAAATTTCCTTCTATGCTCTTCAATGTTAAGAGGTTGAAGAGTGTAATTGTTAGGATAGAAAGAGTGGGTAGTGGAAAAAAACTTCGTGTAAGTTGTTTGGAGAGAGCCACATTTTTCTAGCCATTTCACATGATTGCATGAATAGTTCTCTTATAGTCAAAGGTGTGATCATAATTTTCACTAACACCATAATTTGTAGCATGTTGATTTTATTATATCTTACAAGCATTCATATGTTTTATTCGGGTTGAAGATTATCAAATTATCTTTTGCCATGATCATATCTTTAAGCTTGATCAAAAGCTTCTTCCAATGATTTAGGAGAGAAGGAGATAAATTTGTATTGTAATTTGGATCCAATGCAATGGTAAATAATCTGAAGAGGTTATATTCAGATATCTTGTGCTTGATGTTTTTATTTAAATACTTTCATTTCTTGATGATATCATGAGCAGGTTCATTATCAGCATGTTCTTAATTGATTAAATTACTAAAATTATTTTAGGGTAAATTGTAATATTAGGGTTTTCACTAATCCTTCTAATTTGATGATAGAATTGGGATTGAGTTTATTGTACCATTATAAAGTACCACCCATAAAGAGTTTTGAAAAGTAGTTTTATATCTACATATGCGTTGATCTTGAACCAATAATTGTAAACATTCCTTAGATGTAAATCAGGATCGATGGATCTATCATAATTAATAATTGAAGTGATTCCTTTAATGTCCGTGGTTGAAATATAAGGCATTAAGGATTTACTCTTTAGATGTTTATCAAATTTATTATGAATGAAAGGTTTTAGGATTGGGTTCTTAAAATGGTCCTTAAGTGGGTCAAGTTGTGGAGGGGACATTGATTTGGCATTGCCCATTAAGTTTTTATAGGTTGGTTAGACATTTTCAAGAGTTAGTTTTGGATTTATACATGAATTGATTTAAACTATTTATTTGCATATTACCCTTTTGGTCAATGACCCTCAAAATTAATTGATTTGTATTGAGTGAAGCATTTAGGATTAATTGAGAAGGTTATGTTGCATGTTGACTAAAGTGAGAAGATTGAGTAGCATTAGATATTGGATTAAAATTTATGTTAATTTTTAAAGTTTGGAGCACTAAAGGTAGAAATGGTCACACTTGTAGCTAATTTAGGCATGCTAAATGAAGAAGGATTGGAGAAAGTCTTGAACTTACTTTCTCCAAAACCTTTAAAAGAACCAAATTTAAGAGGAGTTTTAAGGAAAGCATAAACAACAAGAGCATGGATTGACGATTCTTGGTATTTTTCTATGTGTTCAAGATGCTCTTGTAAAAATACTCACATTTTGGGAGTGTACTCACTATAGTCTTAGGCATCACCCTCAGAATCATATACTTTTTGGAGTAGCTTTCTAGACCTAAATCTTGTGTTGGCATTAGGATTAAAATTTATACACATTTATTTTTATTGGTATTGGTTACAGACATGCAATCATTGGAAGGATGTTCTTGGAAGATTAACAAATAATAAAAAGGATTTTGAGAGTTCTTGATCCTATTAGTCATGGACATGCCACTAAGATTATTGCTATTGAATCCTTTAAAATTGACAAAGTCTTGTTCGTCTTCATCTTGGTTGTTGTTGAGGAATCCCATTGTCGGAATATAATTATAGCCTATAGTGATGTTAAAGGAAGAAAACAAATTTTTCAAACAAGGTATGTTTGACAAATTGCGAAAATCAATCAAGTAAGAAAAAATAAATATGGCAAGGAAATGATGCTTGATAAATTGACAA
Organism: Torreya grandis; assembly: GCA_037957365.1. Classification (NCBI taxonomy): domain Eukaryota; kingdom Viridiplantae; phylum Streptophyta; class Pinopsida; order Cupressales; family Taxaceae; genus Torreya; species Torreya grandis. The sequence continues at coordinate 1,125,061 of JARHVA010001453.1, read as the reverse complement.
TGGTAAAAAGATGAAAAAGTAGAGATTTAGCGAATAAAAGATGTTTGACAACCTGATAATGCTAAGACACTAGAAAAATAAAACATGAAAATGACCCAACACAATGGTGGACTAAGATTCATGTCCAACTCACCAGAATGTATTTAGGGTAAATATGACCAACAATTTAAATATTCTCTTATATAGGAAGAGGTAAAGTAATATACTAGATCCAACATATTAAAAACAATTATGTTGTTCCACAAAGAAGTATAGGGATATAAGCAAGAGCCATGTACAATGAAGGTATCGATGATATAATTAGGAGAACTATGCAAGGAACTAAAGAACACAAACCAAACTAGATTCAATATGTAAAAGAAATAAGTTAAAGAGAAATAAATACTATTACGTGAAAGTTAAGAGGTATCAAATTAAAAAGTTTTTATCAAATCTTAAAAGTCATTAGTTATACTTAGCCAACATTATCGGTACATCCATAAGTATATTGAGAAAATACCATATGCCTTTGACCCAGTGGATGACATCGACCAAAAAGAAGGGTATCAATTAAATACATCAAAGAAAAGTACAAAAATAGAGAGAATAAAAAAAATGATGAAGAGCGAAAATCACAGAAACCAAATTGATAAGATGATAGATAAAACCATATATTATAGATAATTATTGGATGGATCTCTCATAAAATATAATGAACTAACCCAACTTCCTTTTTGTGCACTCCTCAAAATATACATTCAAAGAGATTGATGCACCAATAAACCTTACAAAAGAAATCCTCGCTGAAATACCAAAAAATAAATTAAATAAAAATACAAATGTGTTATTATATTATCTAGAGGAATGATGCGATTTACTTAATGCTTGTGTCATGCTTTCATGTGAGTTCGTATGCCAAAGGCAATCAACGTGTATACCTTAACGGCTTAAAATAAAAATCAAAATCAAAACCTTTATCTTGATTAGCTAGCCTAATTTTGTTTTCCTATACATCATTCCTTGAACCTTATTTCAAAGCACGAAAGAGCAAGGGAATATATGCTAGCCTGTAGCCATGTGGGCTTCTTTTGTTTTCTCTTTGTACTTGAATATACTTAGCTTTCACATCCCAAGGTTTTATCTTTCCACCTGATCAAAACCATTGTTCCAGAATCCAAACCATTATATTATTCAAAGAGGACAAGATCAAAGACTAGTAGCCACGGAATAACTCCCTATTCCAAAAGTTTTCTTTTTCTTATGAGATGACAGGATTAAACATATTCCTGTGGGGCTAGGAGCCAAAGCAGATTTGCTTTTTAGATCACCGAATCCCAAATAATTTTTTTTGGGCATTGAGTACAAGACTGAGCAAGTGTTTTGTTTAATCTTTTCTTTCTTCCAGCTTGCAACTTGGACCGATGGCCTAGGAAATAGACTGAGACAAATATAAAACAAAATGAAATTGTGACAGAAATGCTCAGAATTCGTTGTTTCCAATAAAGAGGAGGCCCTCATAATATTTTAAAAATTATGTAACTTTGACAACCAAGTCATAGCATGATTGGATTCATTAAGCAGAATGATTGACAAAAATGACAGGGGGTGTTACTGTGTATGATAACTTGCACTCACCCCAAGCTTGTGTGTGATTGCCTCCATTGAATCCAGCAACTTGATAATCCGATGTTACCTTTTGCATGTAATTATTGTTTTGAAAGTTTGTAATGATGACCAACTTGATTGTCACATTTCATCAAACATCAAAGTGTATCTAGACATACACATGTCATTGTAGTTTATAACTTCAAAATATCCCACCTCCTCTTTTGAAAAGAAAGAAAGTGAAAGACGGTGTGGAAAAAAATGCATGTCGAGACAACTTATAGGCTGAAAAATATATCTTTTTGAATTATTTATCTCAAGTGTGGCACATCAACGTCAAAAGAGATTTAAGTGCAGTGGAAAATCAATTATATTATTAATTATATATTTGATTAGAAGATAAAATTCACCCAAAATTGACCTGCATGATGATATTGTGATGTTATTAAATGTAGTTTACAAGTCCCTCTATATTTCAAAGGAGACAATGATTATACTTAATTTTATAATAAATAATCTGAAAGCAACCTGAATCCTTAATATAACCCAAAAAGAAATCTATTTGGAATAAAATAAATAATATTATAGGATTTAATATTTTTATTAGAAAATTAATATTTATATTATAAGATTTATGATTTTTTTTATTAAAAAAAAAAATTGAAAAACATATTTTATAGATTCTAAAATAATTATTGTAGAACATTAGTCATATAAAAAGGATGAGTGGAAAAGTCACACCCTATAAATAAGTTACATTAGGGGAAACAAACTAAAAATACCATAAAATTGAAAAGTATTTTATTTAATGTATTGCGACTAATATTGTATATGATAAATAGCTAGTACTTAAAAACCTAGCTGACTTTGATTACATGTACTAAAATGATTTTTTTGCCTTATACTTTGTAGGTTTTGTTACTTTATTAAGGTTTGAAGAAGAAAATTTCTTTCTTAAAATTCGTGTAAAGATTCATAATACTAAGTGAGATTGTCACAGCTCCAAACCTAAAAAATTTAATTATCAAATCCAATAACACATCTTTATTAGTTACCCTAAACCCTAAACATACTCAAAATATGAAGTCCTTAATTCTCATAATAAAATAAAGAATGCATAACTTCAAAGAGATACTCAAATCAATAAAGTTTTTTTGAGTTCTTATCTATTTTCTAACAAGAAACTTATTTATTTTATCAAATTATGTTTATTGCTTCTAAATTTCATAAAAATAAATATAATTTTATAAACCCTATTTTTATAATTTATTATTAAAAATTAGAATGATAATTTAATATAATATTTTGATTTTACATATAATTATACTCAAATTACATGCAATACATTTTTTAAAACTACTATCCCATGCATATATATATGGGGTTGAACTTGTGCTTTCTTAGACTCTTTTAAGTTTATTTTGTTTGAATATTTGGGAAAGTTAATATAGTGTATATTAAATATTTAATTTTTTTAATTATAAAATTGATTAAATATAAGATCATAATTAAGAATTTTTTTATGTTATAATAATTTATATGTTTAAAAATGAATTATTAATTCATTTTAAATTGTTTAAATATGATTGTTTCAATTAAAACTTAAATTTGTTTGATGATTTTGTTATTATTTTTTTATTTTTGGTAGATTGATTGTACTTTCTACTTTGTATTGGTTTTTTGGATCAATAAAGTTTTTACCTTTTTTTATTAAAAAAAAAATTAAGACTTAAATTTAATAGTTGATTCTATTTGTTACAAAAAAATTATAATAGTTATTTATTCAATATTGTCTTCTAAATATTAATATTTTTTATAATAAAAGAAAAAAAATTTAAATAAAATATATATTTATTATATTTTTAAATAATTTTTGATGGTTCATAATAAATCTAATACATTATTCTCAAAAAAAAAAAAAAAAATGACCATATTTTACAATTAGAAAACGTAAATACAATCATACAACTTTTAAATTTAAGTAATAGTTCCAATGATGTTAACCATAACACATCAACTTCCAAATATATTTAAGTGCAAAAAAAATCATTTATATTATTAACTATAAATTTGATTATAAAGTTAAATGTATACATGTGCTCATGCATATTTCCCACCAATAATAGCCCTACATAATGATATTTTGAAGTCCACAATAATACATATTATATAGGTCGATATACTTAGTTTATAAGTCCTTTTATATTGCAAAGGAACAAGGAGACAATGATTATACTTAATTAGTAATTAATGGGAGCTTTTAATAAATAACCCCCCCAAAAAAAAATTCTATTTGGAATAAAACAACTAATATTATAAAACTTAATACTTATATTATCGCTTTTATCTAAATGTTATCGTTTCTCTCATCCTTTTTATCTTACACGAGAGAGCGGATTCTCTTCTCCAGTGGGTCTTTTGTGTGATTGAAAATAAGTTCAAATCTTTAGTGGCTAAGATATGATTTTGATAATGGAAGGGAATAAAATCTTCTCCAAATTTGACGATGGGGATGGCTGAAATTCAATCTACTTCGATGAATAGACCACACTTTGCTTAATTTTATTTTAAGTTAACACAAAAGTTATTTAATAACATTGAGTGTAAAAATAAGTTGTTAAAATGGAAATTGTGGTAGTAGTTGACATATTCTTTTTTTAATGTGAAGTGTGAATATAAAAGTTGTTAAAATGGAAAGTATAAAGTAGTTAAAGTGTAAGTATATAAGAGTCGTATAGAGTTCGTCATTATCAGTGAGGGAGTTTTCTTAAAATAAGTATAGAATTTAATACCATGTAATTGATTAATTAATTATTTTGTTATTCATGTAAAGATTTAAAAATGATTTTATTAAATTTAAAATTATATTATTTTAGGGTCTTTGTGTGTTTGTCGATTGTTGGTCTATATTAAGTTGTATTGACATGTTTTATGTGATTTATGGTTATTTTATGTTATGTCACTTTTTTTTAAAAATCTTAATCTTCCACCTCTTTTCTTTTTTTTGTAGACATTCAAATTTGGTATAAAATCCTTACTCGTGTTTTATTCCCGATTTGACTTTTTTAGAAAACTTGTACATTTTAACTTATTTCTAAAATGGCTCTAAGCCCAATAAATCATATATTTGTTCCATAGAGATTAAAATCACTTCAATTCTTATTTAGAATGTATCTAGAAATACATTTAGACTATATCTTATCTATTAATTGGCCATGGCTAAAAAATATAATCAAACTTATCCCTTAGACAAACTCATAATTGTACAAGCCCATTTTGAACAAACCTATACCCACATATGTTTGTCTATTTTAGCTTTGTGTGTCTATTTTTTTTATTACCATTGGTCATGAGCTTTAACCCAAGATCCCAATTAAGGGGTACCTTCAACCATGCATCCCTTAGAGTCATGCAATGGATTGCTAAACTAGTTTCATTAAATACCTAGAATTTACAAGATATTAGTAGCTTCCTAGCTTTACAATGGATCATTGGGCCCCTTTAAAAAAAATGAACTCTTGATACCTCCAAATACACTAAGGTTATAGGTCTTCTTTGAGTCCTCAACTCTTTCTTTGCTTTTTGACTTTGCATTTCGAAATAGTGTTCCCTTCTATTTTAAGCCTTTTTGAAGGTCTTTTACCTTCCCAGTTGTTTCCAATGTTGTCCCAACCTTTCCTTTTATAGTTGTTCACTACTTGTTCAATGTCATGTATTCCAATAAATGGATAGTTGTAATAGGTAGGGCTCGACTCAATCCTGTAGGCCTATCCTCAAGGTAGCTTCGAATTTCATAGGATTCAAGTCATGTGTTTTTGGCAATCATCACATCATATATTTATTGGTAGATCTCATTTAATATCCTTATTCTATTGTTGTAGATAAACTATAATACTCTCCTAACCTATAGATTGCTGGGTGTTGGTCTTTATGGTGACAGGTCATCTAGTTGTCTCCTTGTACTTAAGGTCTTGTGATATGCATATAACTTTTGCATTCCCATGATTTTGACTTTTCCACATTGACTTGTCTCAATATTCACAACATTGTGCACTTCTAATCTCTTTAACACATTTATTCTAATTCACACCTTTATTGTGAAAATATAGACTATACTCATGCAGTGTGTGTTAAACGAACCTCCTTTTATGTGTCTTGAAGGTCTGATTCCTTTATGTGTTCTTTCCTAAGTATTTTTGTACATTGCTCTATGGTTGTTTGTTCTCCACTACCCGTTCACATGTGGTATCCACTCTAAGACTTATATCAATTTATTCTCTAAAATTTTGCACAAGTAGACTCTCGTATCATCCATAATCCTTCCAAAATGCTATGTTGTGCTACCGTACACCTACAAAGTTCAAAAACTAACTAAATCTATGTTTGGGTGATGCAATATTATATATTCTCCTAGGATGATCCTACATTATAATCCCTAGGTAATTAAAATGTAAGGCCATCCTTACAATTAGGGTTGAGTGATGGAACCACCCTTTAGGCCAAATGTAAAGGCCACGTAGTTCCCTTTAGTCTAATGTGTCACCTAAGTAGGTTTTCTATATTATTCCTCTTATAAACTCCCTTTGGATCATGAAATAACCTCCTCTACCTAGCTCTGATACCTCATTTCCCATTTTATACTCTTCATTATCCTTTTCCCTTTGGTGGGTTTGTGCCCACCTCTTTCTGCCCACCTATTACAAGTGATTTTAAAACTTATTTATTTGGTGTACACCACACAATGCCATTACACACTCTTGCCTTCCTCTTTCCTTATGGGTTTGTTCCCCCTTATTCTCTTGTGGTTCTATACCTGCCAGTTTCTCTTGTGGTTCTGCACCCACTAGTTTCTCTTGTGGTAATGTGCCTAATTGGTTCTCATGTGGGTCTACATCCATCAATTTTTTTTTTGTCTGCACCCACCTTCTTCAATCCACCTCTACCCAAATATTTCTAGATCTTTTGCTTCTTCATTTTTTGGAACCTCTTTTGTCACTAAGCATGTTTCCTTATTTTGATCCTTCATGGTGTAGACACCTAAATTTCATCTAGTGTCAAAATTCACTCTTCTTATTCCCTAAATTTAGATTAAAATTATATACACCTAATTTCATTCGCTTCCTTTATCATCACTAATATTACTGTTAGTCGACACTAATTCCACTTATTTCATTTATCCCCTCTTATTTTGTCCTAATATCACTCATTCTTGTCATTTATTTAACACCCCCTTCATTCTTCTTTATCATACTAACCTTATCCCTACCCAAAAAATATATTAATACTTATAATCATCTCTTAATCTTATCCTAAGTCCACTTATCCATTATTTGGGAATTTAAAATTCTCATGACCCACCTACCCACTGGCCCTAGCCTATTCCTTGGCTCTCCTACATCCCTAGTCCCTAATAACCTATCTAATCACCCATCCTAATCTCTTATTAATATTAATTATCCCCTAAATGGATTATATAATTCTCCAATTCTATAATCCTCTCTAACTTGGCCCTTCTCTAGAAACCTCTATTCTATAGACTTCCAAGTAATTTTTAGTTCCTTTTCTATCCTTCCTCTCTATTCTATCTAAATAAATCTAATCCTCCTTTGGAACTAAATAGAAACTAAAATATTAACTAACTACATGATCAATCCATGCATCCAATCAAATCTCTTGAATCAAGCTATCATATAGCTACAAATCTTAGTCTACTTCTGAGCAATCTTCATCCTTAATCCTTTAGTGTTTTTATTGTTTGAATATTGGTTTGGATCAATTAGATTTTAGGATTTAATGATGGTATGTGTCTCATTTGTCATAGCATTTTGTTCTTAAATGGATCTAGATATTAATGGTAATTTGATATTTTGAGTATTTTGATATAATTGCAAAATGAAATCCAATAACTCAAATTTTCATCCTTACATTAGCAAACATAGTGGGATAATACAATAAATTTAACCCTCTTGTTGTGTAG
>JARHVA010001453.1:1092500-1112500 GCA_037957365.1 Torreya grandis | reverse complement strand
GTGAAAATTAAAAAGTTGAGTGATCTAAGTGATGGGCCAGAAGATCTTGAGTAGGTAGTTGAGGGCATTACTGCCTAGTGACCTTCATTTGCATGAACCAGCTACTAAGTGTCTAGATGTTGCTTATGCCCTGAAGGTTTTATGCCTAGTGGGCTTGGATGTAGTAATCGACAAGGTATTCAAACATGGAACCTGTGTGCTAAATAAATCTAAGATCTCACTAGTCAACACAGTGAAATGATCTTCATAAAATGACCAAAAACTAAAAATGAATCATGGGTCTCCCTGTAGACAAATTATGATCTACAATACTTCCACATGGAAAGAGAAGTTGTATGATTTGTTGTGGCTCTATAACTTGGTATTTATGGGTAGTTTTAGGAAATAAATATGACATTTGCTACCCCAATCCTCCTTCATTATTCCATGACGTTGTCTGATGACTATCATGCAATGCCCAAAAGCCAATAGCCAAGCCATAGGTGAGAGTTGTAAGAGGATCTATCTTTCACACTATATAGAAAGGTGATAATATGCATTAGAGGGTACCTATAGTAGCTATAAAAGTTCCTATATCAAGCTACAAATTGATGGCCAACTCTATAAAAGGTGCTTATAGCAGCTACAAAAATGCCTGTAACAATTGGAGAAAACCTATGTTGATATGAACAATTGAGATTTGAGGGATTGCCCTCTCTTTATTTCTCGTCACACTTCCCTTTTTCATTTATTTTTGTTTTTACCCTTAAATAGCCAGTAAGCTATTTTTATACTTAGGCCCTTTTTACAGATCTGGGTAGCCAATAGGCTAGTTTTCTACCCAAAAGTTGCCAACAATTCCCAAAAATGGGTTTTCATTATTGGGTTTTTTAAAACTCTAACTCCTATTTGTAGTATAATGTTTATTCAGGGTCTTTATCAAGTCATCTAAAAGGATGAGTGGTCAAGGACCAGGTGAAGGTCTCATTCATCATATTAGAGAAGGGTAAGGACATCCTCTTCTCCTTTTTCATCTAAATATGGATTGGTGCTCCCTTTGTTTGGTGAGATGGCATGCCTATCTAGGACACCATTGTATCCATCTTGTAATTGTTGACATATGCGACTGGTAAATTCTTCTTAAGTAAGTGGTTTTTTATACAACTTGAGTATGTGGCCATTAGCCAGTAGACAGAATCTCACTGGATCAATGGCTTAGAGTTACACTACTCCATTGTCAAAAAAAAGGTTAATTTTAAAAGGACCAAGCCATATAGTCTAGAGTTTACCCTTGTGGTACTTGTATTTGAAGTAACAAGGAAGGGCCCAATATCTTGTATGGAATTACCTGATATTAATGTAACTATCATGCCATCTAATCCATTATTGCTATATAAGATCTGTGTTCTATAATGCTTATTGTCTATATTCATCTAAGGCATTCAACTATAGAAGACTTTCTTTATAGGCTTTAAATATATCCATCCCAAGTTCTAATGTCATCCATAAGGTCTTGTGCTCAAATTCAATTGGCAAGATAAGTTTCTTTCCATAGACCAACTTATATGGAGTGAAACCTGTAGTAGTCTTCCATGTTATTCAATAAGCCCACACAGCTTCAGGAAGCCTAGCCTCCCAATTCTTACGAGATAGACTAACAATATTTATCAAAATATTTTATAAATCCCTGTTGGTGACTTCCACCTATCCATTGTATTATGAATGATATGAAGTTGATTTCTTATGCATAATCTCATATTGCTGGACTAAGGTAGTAATTAAATTATTAGTGAATTAGGGCCCTTGATTAGTAACTATTTCACTTGGCACACCATATCTAGTAAATATTTCTTCATAGAATAAATTTGCCACCTTATCATCCCTAGAATGTGTAAAATCTTTTAATTCTACCCATTTATTGACATAGTAAGTATAGATAAGGATGTACTATTTGTTGTTGGATTTTATATTAAAAGGTCTTACAAATTCTTGGCCCCACTTTTCAAATGGTTCAAGCACCATCTGGGACTACAAAGGCATTCCATCTAAATGTGTGGGTCTCCCCATATGATATTTATCATAATGATCAGTATATATTATTGCATCTTTATGGAGTGAGGGCCAATAGTATCCTATATTCAAAATTTTGACTATTGTATGCTTGGCTGCAAAGTGTCCTCCATAGGGTTCATCATAAAAGGATTTAAAGATATCTAGAACGTCATCTTCTTTGAGACATCTTCTGATGATAGAGTCAGGCCTAGTATAGAAAAGGAATCTAGATGACCATGAATATCTTACACTTTTGTGAATCAATGCTTGCCTTTGTTTGGGGAGGAAGTGCTATAGAAGTAAACCTATTACAAGGTAGTTATCAGTATTAACATACTAGGGTGTGATAAGGGTGAGATAGAATAGGTGCTCATATAGAAATGAGTCATCCATAATGGTATCTTCTTTAGGGGTTTGTAGGTGTGATAAAAAGCTAGCCACCACATTGTCCCGACCAGGCTTATCTATAATGGTGATACCAAATTATTGTAATAAGAGTAACCATCTTACCACTCTGGTTGGAATAGTTGGTTTGTTCATAAGGTACTAAATGGTTTCATGGTTTATATGAACAAAGACCTGATACCTTGTGATGTAGTGATGGAACTTGTTGATAGCATAATCTACCATTAAGAACTCTTTTTTAGTAACTATATAATTTAATTCAGCTACCTATAGGTTTTTTCTTACAAAATAGATGGCATAATTGAGTGATTCCTATTTTTGGCCAAGCATAGTTCTAAAGGTAGTATCTAAAGAATTTGTGTGAATGTAGAAGGGAAGCTTCCAATCAAGACCATGTAGAATAGGGGTGGTGGTCAATAATTCCTTCAATTATTTGAAGGCTATATCACAAGTAGGAGTTTAGAGAAATTCAACATCTTTAGTCAAGAGGGTGAATAATGGTGCTGCTACTTTACTAAAATTATTGATAAATCTCCTATAGTAACTATCATGTCCTAAAAAACACTTAACATCTTTCTATTTTTGAGGAATAAGTAGGTTTTTGATGATGTTAATTTTTGTAGGGTCAACATTAATTCCTTCAGTAGATACATGGTGGTCTAAGACAATACCTTCTATCATAAGAATGTAACAATTCTTGTGGCTAAGAGATAGATGGTCCTACTGACAACATTGTAATACTGTTTCTAGGTTTTTGAGGCATTCATCAAATGTCTCTCCATAGACAGTGAAGTCATCCATATATATATTTCTACACATTCATTGGCCATATCTGCAAAGAGACTCAAGACATCCCTCTAGAATGTTGTAGGAGCATTACATAGCCCAAAGTGTAATACAACATAATCATAACTACCCCAAGGACAAGGAAAGGTGGTCTTTTCTTGGTCCTTAGGAGCAATTCTAATCTGATTATAACCACTGAAGCCATCTTGAAAGGCAAAATATTTCTTTCCAGCTAGTGTGTCCAACACTTGGTCAATGAAGGGTAGAAGAAAGTGATCCTTCCTAATTACTGTGTTGAATTCCCTATAATCAATGCATACACATCATTATCCATATTTCTTTGGTATAATTATCAAAAGTAAAACTCATTCACTATTTGAGATGTGATATATAAATATAGTAGTCAATTTTTTTTATAATTTCATTTTGACTATTTCTCAAAGAGATGGATTCATCCTACGTTGTGGTTGTTTGATTGGTTGGCACTCTTCTTTGATGTAGATATAATGTGTGCATATTTTCTAAGCTAATTCCTTAAATATCCTCATAATCCCTTGCAAAAGCATGTTTATTTGCATGCAACATGCTGACTAGGCACTTTTCCTCATTTAAATCCCACTTTCTATTAATAAGCAATGGTTTTCTTAGAGAGATTTCAATTTTATATGAGAGTGCTTTCATTATTTCCATATTGCTAATGGATCTGGTTTGGTAGCTATGAGGCAACAACTAGTGGATTTTTTTCTATATAGATGCATTAGAATTATCCAATTCCTAGAAGCTAAAAAATGGGGACTCAACACATTGCAAGTGATTGAGATCTATAGGAGTTTGGTAATTATGCTAAAGAACATTGGAGATAATTATATCTTCCTCTTGATTAGCTAATGTCCATGCATGGTCTATGGTAAATACAAGAATCAAGGAAGGCTGCTCTACCTCATCTTCTTTAGCCTATAATGAATGCTCAGATATAAAAATTGGCTATGCTACGGGATAAAGGACAAACTTCTTAGTGTGGTTTCCATTGGAGATCATCATGTTACTCTATCTAAAAATGATGAAGGCATCAATTGTGGTAAGCCAAGGTCATCTTAAGATAAGGGGGTACCTACCCAAATTAGACTTAGGCTACAACATAAGTAAATCTATAGGATACTCCCAAGAATATACAATGATGACAAGATCTTCAATGATTCCCTTTGGTCTGACTATAGACCTATCAACCATTTTGAATAGTGTAGATGTAGGATGAATATTATTAAACTATAATTTGTGCATAGTTTTAATTGTCATTACATTTATTGTAGCCCCTAAGTCTATCAATATGTTGGATAGCTACTAGTCATGGATTTGGACTGTTACTAATGGGCATCTTGGATCTAAATATTTACTTGGTAGGGTGTTTTCCAGCATGATGTCTACTAGCTATCCAATCACATGCACAGTATTGGAATCTTTTTTTTCCTTCCTAGTTTTTGTAGATAGAGGTCTCTAACAGCTTTGGAATATATGGGTACATCCTTGATGGCCTCAAATAGAGGAAGTATGACACAGGTTCTTAAGCTGTCTCATGAAATCAAACTCAAGTTCAATTGTATGGCATTGAAGGCTGAGACATTCTAGAAATGGGGGGGTTATTTCATCAACAATTTTATTTGTTGGTTTAGAGAGTTATTGAGGTGATGGAGGTGGGTTAACATGTTCTTCTGGGGTTTCATCATCTAACTCCCTTATTATGGGTGGTGTTGGGGGTGGTAAGACTTTCCCTGAATGGAGGTAAACTTCACTGATGTTGACCATATATGTTGAGTATTGAATAGGCTCAACACTGAATGTGGGTTACACTAGATTATTTAGAAGATTTTGTATGGGTTAGGAAGGTAATTAGTTAGGATTTTGAGTGTAGCTTGTGTATTAGGCATAAGAGCAGGAGGCTATTGTTACTATTATGGAGGGAATTCACCTAAATATTTTCCTTCTGGTTGGTTAGGTCTCTAGGACTATTGCCACTGGTTTGTAAAATGTGGGCCTTGGGGTGGTTGCCAAGCTTGTATCTAAGGTGGGGATACATTTTGTGCAGGCTACCAAGAGGTGGTGGGGTAGCTTGATAGAGGTGGCTTCCAGCTAGATAGGAGGTGAAATGTTCATCCAAAGACTAGTCTAATTGAGAGTAGTATTTGCAAATTGTCAATTAAAGGAGGTAGAATTTGTAAAAAAGGTGGATTTCATCCCATATCCTGATAAGGTGGTCATTTAACCCATGGCCTTCTTTGTACAACATAGATAACCTAGTCACTATCTTTTCATACACCATATAGCTATACTATTTCTTGTTCTTTAGCTGTGATGTGAGATACTTTAGCCAAAACCTCGTGACATCTACAATCATCATTTTTATTCTTACAATCTAGATAGTAAATGGTCAAGGCTTGATCCAATGTTGCTTACTTTTGTCTTGAGTGTAAGATATCCAGTTGGGTTGCCAAATGGCTAATGATATCTTGTTTTATGTCCTGTAATAGGTTACTAACCTTAGTTTTTGATAGCCCATTTGAAACTACCAATGGGAGCTTACTGCTCCTAACTTTGTTTATAGTAGATCTAGAATAATTCTTGCTCAGCTCTTTGATATCTAAGAATGGTAGGTGAGAAATATCCCCTCTACTCATTAGGTCCAAGGCTTTTATAAAATCTTCTCTGAATCTTTTCAAGAAGATGAGTTTTAAAGGTTCTTCTCCAAGTGCACTTTGCTTGAATTTTTGTACATTGAACATGAACCATTCAACATAGTCCTCCAAGGATTCATCCTCCTCTTGAGTCATCCTGAATATGGCATTTCTTCTATAATTTATTCCTCTTCCATATTCCTTATACTTGGTCAAAAATTTCTTTTTCATGTCCTCCCAAGTGCAGACCAAATTACTACCCAATCCCATAAACTAACAAGGTGCTGAATCTTTGAGAGTAGTTGGAAAAAGTTTCAATTTTTGTGAATCCTGCTTGTATTCATAGATTTTATAGAGGATATAAAATTCAAACAAGAATGTGTCTAGGTCTTATGATAATGTACCTCTAAAATTGGGCAAGGCTAAAGGTGGAGTGTTTTTCATTTGTGTTATACATGTTGCATCTATAATAGAAAACTCAAAAGTAACTATGTTTGGAGTCCCATTGTCATCCACAAAGTCTCATTATCTACTCATGGTGGCTCTTCTAATGATATGGGTACCAAAGGTACTCAGGATCTCCTCCTTAAATTCTATGTCAATCCTTTGGTCATCATGATAATAAACATTTATCTGTTGATCCTCAATCTTTTTATTGGATGATAGGTCTAAATATTCTCTTGAGCTTCCTTTGATTTGATTAAGAAAGCCTTGCAAAAATATTATAAATATGTTACTCTATGGAGTGTCTGGTTCATGTGGTTCATCTCCTTCATTTCTTCTTACCAGCTTAGCTAATGCTTATTCTAGTTCTATTTCCTTTCTCAGAGATAACAATGCTTCTTCTACAAGTTGCCTCTTTTGGTTTGTAGTGTTCTCTTCTTCAATATCCTTTTGGCTTATAGTATATTATTCAACAAGATTATTAGTTGATGTCGGTATTTGTAGTTCTTTCTCAAGAGTAGCTTGTGGCTTGTTTGGTAGGAATATCCCTCAAGAATCTCTTTATCTCTGCATAAATTTTATGCCACTACTTCAGCTACCCTATCCCTTCCTGCATAGAGTTAGTTATTTTTCATTTTTATGTGTTTGAAGGGGTTATTTCCAACTAATTTTTTAAAATAATGAATAAATAAAAGAGCGTGGAAATCAAAAAAACAAGAATTGAAATTCTAATTCTAGAAAGTAGTAAAGATTATCTACTGAAAGTAGGAAAAAATATTCTAGAAAGTAAGAAAATTATTCTGGAAAGCAAGAAAATTATTCTAGAAATAAAGAAAATTAAAATCACACTTTGTCAAAAATAAATCACTTTTGTAGGAAATAAATTCTAGAAACATGAATTGAGTAACTTATGCACTAGTTACTTCTATAAAGTAGACATCTAGCATAAGACACTATAGTGCCCTCACTCAACTTGCCTAGCTAGAACTATATGTCTAGGAACTTAGACATCTAGCATAAGACACCACAGTGTCCTCACTTGACTTGCCCAATTGGGTAGAACAGTGCATTAACCAAGTTTTTTAATGATTAATTTTAGAAATAATAATTGACACCCTCCTTGATAATGATGCTAAAATGTTGTAATGACTAATTACCTAGTGATTACCAGATTCATGAATTTGATTAAACATTAATTATCAACCCAGGGTGTTTACGCTTTTCAAGAGTGTCAACACTATGTATGCATTACTAATTCAGAAATCAACTTGTTTCTCTAGTTGTAGTATTATGAATTTATGCTAAATTTACCAGATAGATATATTATGAAATAACTATGATAGAATTATAGAACTATTCCAGACTTATGTACCATAGATGTATCGCACATATATAATCAGACTTAAAAATAAAATCAATGTACACAACACAATAAAATTAAAGAGGGTCAGGATCTTCATAGAAAATCATTCTAAGGGGGCCCTTCCTCATTCAAAAATGAATTCCAATCCCTCTCTGATAGAATTCACAAACTTCTTACAAATTCAACTTTTTTATTACTCAATTTTGAATACAAATGCTATAGTTCAAAAACTTCTACTATTGCCTTCTCAAAATTATCTAACTCCTAGTCTGATATAGGTTCTGACTTTAAATACAAAAGGCCATTTATTTACTCTTAACCAAAAATACCACACTAAGAAAACAAACAAATACTTAGAAACTACCCCAGTCAACCTTCAAGTGGTTAGTAACTAAAGTTACTTGTTTGAGGTTTGACTAGGTTAGAGACAAGGCATATTATTTTGTTGTTTTATTTTATTTTATATTTTCTCATTATCCTTATCTTTCCCATATTTGGTAGTACATCCAATGTCTCTTTGCATGTAGGGAATCCATACAAAAACTATAATTCTTCCCAATCATCCATTTGGTTCCCCATCTCCTCAATAATGACTTTGTTTCACATAGTGACTGTAGGCACTCTGTAGCAGCTACAAGAAACCTATAGGTGAAACCTTCAATTGATGCGGGCACTCTATAGTGGTTGCATGAAACCTATAGGTGAAGCTTATAGTTATTGTGATTATTCTATAGTGGTTGTAGGTAACATGTAGGTGAAGATTACAGTTATTGTAGACACTCTATAGTGGCTTTAGGCAACTTGTAGGTGAAGCTTACAGTTGTTATGGGCACTCTATAGTGGTTACATGCAACCTATAAGTCAGGCCTAAAATTGATATGAGCATCCTACAATATCTATGGCTTAGAAAGATCTTATATCCTTTCATGACCCTTCAAATGTTTGTTAGATAAAGTCACACCAATATAATTTAATCAAGGAAAATAATCAATAATTCATAACATAACACACACACACAAATATATATATATATATATATATATATATATATATATATATATATATATATATATATATATATATATATATAAAATCATAACTTCATTCATTCATTTGCATTAGTGACAGATAGTAATGGGATTTACATGGAAAAAGACATAGACTAAGCATGGATGAGCCTATAAAAGTAAGAAATTGGTGGCCTCATCACCTCTTGCATGATATATGTGTTTTGAAAGCTTGCAGAAGTAATTAGACAAGGAACAAGTTCTAAATTTCATCAAATTATCATGCCTAAGCAAATGATGGGTTTGCTCTACAAAACCATAGATTTATAGTGATAGTTCTGTCATACGATTAGTAATTTTTCACTAACCTAACCATTAATGTTTTATTGTCTTGATAGGTTATCAACCTTCTATAATATCAGACCTCATAAAAGGCACTTTTGATCTTAAAGTTGTAGTTTTGTTCACTAATCCATAGTTTTACATTAACCTGATTGCTAATTGTTTATTATTTTGGCAATTGGGGACATTTTTCAATATTGTAACTTGTAAATCAAATTTTTACTAAAGAGTCATAGTTTTTCCTTGACATCTACGATTTTGACATAGGGAAAAAAAATCACTACCTAAGTCTAAATTTTTATGTTCTAAATTGTGTTATTGTCTTTAAGAGACTATTATTTGATTGCAAGTGAAAGTATGTAATGCCCAAGTAAATATTAAGCATCCTTTCAATCCCATTTGATCACCTACCATAAAAACATAATTCTTCATTCATGGTATTGCATTATAAATTATGATATCACCTTCAAGAAAAGAGATCTTGTTCTGTATGTTAAAATCATTAAATTAAATCACTAACCAACTCTTTTGACCACTTATGTGTTTTTGTTTGATTGATTTTCAGAAGAGGAGGAAGAAGTGTTGTCTAACTCAATCTCAAACATCCTCAAAACACCTTCTTAACTACCTATTTTAAAACCGCAAGTCCACAATATCAATATTAACATAAGAGTCATAATTTTCTAGATCTGAGTCTAAGCAAAATAGTCATATAGTTAGAATAATCTTGTACATATTTTAATTATTTTAAATATTAATCACTTTGTAGAAATTTAATCATATTGTATATATTATGTTGTTGAATTTCACTCTTTTAGGCACAAAAAATCACCATTTTGACCTATAATTTTGTCTTAAAAGTAGTGATATTGCATAATGTTTTGTAGTTTTGCACAAATTGTGTGGTTAGGATCATTGTTTATCAAAATGCCTCCAAAATTTCTAATCACAATCTATGGTTTTTCCCTTTAAGCCATGATATTGCATAATTATTAGTGGTTTTACATAACCCCCATGGTCACTTCCACATTCAATCCACTGCCTATAAAATTATAACTCGATAGTTGCGATATTACCAAAAATATATGGTTTGTAGTCTCTAAAAGTGATTTTGAATTAGTCTTACTATTTATCTATAGTTTTACCTTTCATGGTTTTATTTTTGCACTAATTTTTGCATTCAATTTATCCTTTTTGAGTGCATTTTATAGGATCAATATTAGTGAATTTTGAGTTATTCCAAGGGTTCCATAAGTCCCAAATTACATTTGGAATTGGGGGCACTACCCCTTGACCCTATTGATGGATGTCACCCCTAAACTCTCACATCGTGGCCCCTCACCCAAAGAAGTTATAAATCCAAACCATGATTTTTTGGTTTTCATTAAGGCTTATTAGATTAACATTTTGGTTCTCACAGGGCTAAACCTAGTGGCTATTTTGGCTTGCTAACATATTCTCTTATAGGTCATATATTTTGTCTAACATCTTGTCTTATAGGTTACCCCTCAAGATTTCCAATTAAAACTACTAATCACTTGTCTTGTAGGTTGCCTGTCAAATATATTTTGTCATTTTGAAAAAAACATCTTGTATATATTTTTTATGTATCACATCTAAATTAAATTGGTTAATAAATATTTTTCTACTTGTGTGTCACCTAAGGGCTCAATGGTGTATGCTCTCCTCCTTGTGTCCTTATGGAGATTATTAGATGATAAAAAACCACTAATAAATGAAATGCTCCCATTTTTTGTAGGGGCAACATGACATGGAATTGACACCTACACACTTACCATAGCCTTAAGGGGATAGTGACCATGGATTTCACCACCATGCACTAATCCACACTCCTTATTCTGATAAAATATAAATATTAGGGACAAATATCATTAGGCTAAGTAGTTAACCCCATATAGGTCATCCATGAAGGGGAAGAGTTAATTCTATGAAACAAGCATTATAAATCACCCTACATGAACTTGGGCCCCACCGTACTTAGTGTATGTCAGGGACTCCCTTAGAAATCCCATTTAGCCTAGCGTAGGACCATTAACCATAATAGGTGACTTTATATTAGAGTCGATATTAGCTTCTAATTGATTATCATGTGCAGATGAAGTTGGGAGGGTTTGGTATATTTTGTAATGGGTCACTATCCTATATCCTCATCCATGAAGCCACTAGATGGTGTAGTCATTAGGTTACACACATATCATTTTATTAATCTTAGGTTTTGTGTATTTGTCATGCTAGACCCATAGTATTTTTGAGCCAAGTTAGCCTTTCACATAAACCTATACATGGTTATCTATGTATTCTAATAACATGATATTTTATATCTCCATTATCTTGTACATCCTTAATCCTTATGCATAACCTAATCTGATTTTGTCTTTACTTCTTTATCATCCTATTCCTACCTTATCACAACTTTTCATCTCATCTAGTTTCCCCCTATATAGGCAAATCCCATCTTACTTTGTTAGTTTCTTAGGCCATACACTTGTCTAAATCATATGTCATCATCCTTATCCTAAACTCAATCCCATCATCCTTGATCACTCCATTTATTCCCATCTATCTTTCATCACATAATATTGTATCCATTTAACCTTGAGAAAATTGGTCTAAGGCTTGAACTTGTCCTTTTGTTTTCCTTGTATACCTTCCTATCATGCTATTCCACATTTGTTTAGTCTATCAACCATCACCTAGTCATATTTTATTCTTAGTTGATACCATGTTAGCAACCTATCACTTGGTCAATTTCAATCTAGCATCTAATCATCATCAATCCATTTGTCTAGTCATTTCTAATCTAACCATCTTACCTATTCTCAACCAACACCCATCCAATCATCATCTTACTAGTTTGAATATAGGAAATAGTCAAATCCCAATCCTTTTACTATCTTAAAAATTAGGCATTTTCGATAGATTGTTAGCACCCATTTCATTATCATTCTAAACTCTGATCATAGTCTTATATCATAAACCATTTATTATATCTAGTCCTCATCATCACCTATCATAATAACTCAATCATTGAGACTTAATTTCTTTGAGGACCATATTCTTATCATCCATCACTTATTAATTATCCACCCACATGGATTTAAACCCTACTCTCCTGGAACAATACTTATTTGCCAATAAGGATGAGATCCTTTTGCAAGACCTATAAATGGGTACTTGCTTACCTTCTAACCTTGATCCCATAAAGTCTAAACCAATCTCCCAATGATTTCTTGCCCATATTATATCCCATCAAGACCAACCCCATCATTGATTCATCATAACTAGAGTCCTCACCATACAAGTGATAAAGTCACCTTGTTTAATGAATATATCTTGGCCAACAAGGATGGGTGTTTTTTACAACTATTAGAGATAGGTGCCTACCTTCCCAATGATTTTGAACCCATAAGCCTAAAGTCACCTCCAATACAAGTCCCTCATCAAAATTTATCCCCATCCAGTTATCATGACAACCAATTTGATTTTAGTCCCCCATCCACTATCCCTAGTCCTAGTCATGGCCTTCCTAACCTAAAGATTACTCTATTTTATAAATATATTGCTAAAAATAAAGATTCAGTCCTCTAGTATTTCCTTGATATGGGATCCCAAATTCTCGAAGGACTTGATCCCATTCAACTCACCTTACCTCAAATTTATACCTATTTATAGTTAAATCCTCAATCTACCAATCATAATCCATCACCAATCCCCCATCCTACAAGCAAAGGGAAGCCTCACTTGTCAACCTCACCATCCCCCAATATTATGACATCTCCACCACACATTGAATCCAACACTAGATACAAGTAATATCCCCCTCTTCTAATATCCATGGAAGTCCTATTTGGAAATTAAGGTCCATAGGCATGATTGTCTACCCAAAAATAAGGCCTCTAGATTTGTCTAAACATGTACACTCATGATATTAAGCATAATGATTTTACACATATCATAAATTCCCTAAGACTTTTATTAATATATGTCTCCCTTTTAGAGATTATATCCAAAAATTAATTGATAATGATGACATTGAAATTGAGGGAGAATCCAATGTGTTGACACCTAGGACTATGTAAAAGGGGGACTACTAAGATTCCTTTATTAACTACAATAAAGATTCTTCCCTTCTCAACCAAGGTTATGAATCCCATCCTATCCATCACACTACCATCCCTGATCGAGCCATCCCTATGCCCTATTCACATCACATCCCCCATCTTGATAAATCCATTAAGCCTAATGTATCCATTCCCAAACCCAAAGTGAAAGATGCACTTAAAGATAATGATGTTATCCAAAGGTCCATCCTTATGGATACTATCAAAAAATAATCTATCAAAAACATCACCTCATCAACACCCCTATTAGACTCAAAATCAAAATGGTTAGGATCATGTTTGACACCAACATTTAAATCAAAATCCATATAAGAAGAATCATCTCTTTTAGATAAAGATAGTCATGTTGATGCCTATCTCTTTGAATATGTTTCTAATTTGATTGTCAATAATCTAAGAGTCATAATTATTGAACCATCTTAGGATGATTAAATCATAATAGAATTCTTGGATGCTTTAATATTTGATGATCAGGCTGGATATGAATCGGCTTTAGATTATAATTTCATAACTAGTCTTAATGATAATTTTTCAATTCTTGAGGACATTTTATTTGACATTGAGGCTAGGTCTCCTATTATAAATTATGAGGACTATGATTCCCATTATCCCCTTAATCCAACTCTTTCACCACACATCCTCAATCATCCATCACCTCATAATAATCCCTCCATCCCAATCTCTAAAAGGCATAAATAGGAACATGCATCATTGGATTCCCCACATAATGTAATATTATGTGCTAAATATATGAAGATCCAAGCCATTAATAAATTAATAAATCCAAATAATCAGGTTAGTTATGACCCAAAAATAATCAACCAAAGTTAAGAAGAGATTCATAATTGACCAAGTCAAAAAGTGTCACCCCTAGAATAAATATCCTTAAAGTGTTAGAGGACTATCAAAACCAAAATAATCATCTATAAAGTCTAAAGTTCAATTTTTCTAGTGAAGACCAAAATTAGGAACCAGGGAGCAATCCAAATCCAAGCAAAATATCTGCAAGTCAAAAAACTTTCAAAAATAATTATAATATCATTGATAATCCTCCTAATATTTGGATCAAAAAGAAAGAAAGTCATAAGGTCTTGGATCCCTTAATCCCATGGCACCAATCCAAAATTTCCCCTTCACCATATCTAATAGTGTATACACTTGTTGAACCCCATTTATGTTCCCCTTCTAGTCACATTATCCATCATAACCATATCACTCATTCACATTCTAATCAAGGTGTAATCCCATCCATACCACATACCACTTTCTTGGGTAGTATCAACTTTTGTAGGGGTTACAAAGACACCTAGTTGAGATGTTCAGAGGATGTTAAATCAAGAGTCAATAAAGGTCACCAAGACATTCATGAATATAACATTGATAACATGGTCATAACATCACACATAGCCATAATAGGTATTAGTTGAAAGATAAAAAAAGCACATGCATTCCTGCATCTCACCCACTTATAATAAATTGAGATGCTAAAAAAAAATCAAAAAAGTCAAAAATAGAAATAAAATAAATAAATAAAAATCTTTCATCCAATGGTGAAAACCAATATTCTAGTGCCTTGGGAAAGTACCATGATGAAAACTAGTTTCTGGAACCATGGTAAAATAATTTACTATCCACATTGTACCTTAAGAATTGGTGGGAAATCCACTTCTCCTCTATATTCATATCCCATGTTCCTTGCCAAACCCATCCATGTCATGGTCTAAACATATTTATCCACCATGTTGATTTATCCCTTATCCTTATCTAGTATATCATTTCTTCCCATCTTGAACTTTTTAAGGACTTGGAAGGTACCTTAAGATATGTTATAGAATCATCTTGGCATATCCTCCTGTGCATAGTCAAGAAATTTGTTATTTGGTTCCTTCTTGATGTGGTTATTGGCAATCCCTAGTCACATTCTTCCTTGGTCTTCATCCACTTTTTCACATCATCCTTATCCTTTTATCATTTCATCCATTATTCCATCCATATTTATCTTAGTTTATAGGATTGGTATTCCCTTTTATAGCAACCCCATTTGTATAGTGCACATACATATTCCAAAAATCCCTAAAAATTGAAATATTTCAAAAAACCCTAAAAAATATGAAATCCTAGAAAAATCCAAAAACAATCTAAGTTTTTTTGTCATATGTTGTCTTATATTATGTCTTAAATATCATATTAATCCTATCTAAATTATTATCCATCTTGTCATCATTCTTTGTCTCAACATACTAGTCATCTTGTCTTATGTCGTTAGTAGCCTTATCCTAATCCTAGTCCCTTGTCTATTTCAATTCCATAACCTTGTCCAAATTTTATAACCTTAATCCAAATTCACATAATAATAACTAAATTATCCTAATTTATCACCTGATCAATCATTCCATCACCTCTCATCAAGACAATTAGACAAGACATGATGACATTGCATGGAGATACTTGTGTTCATTACTTGTCTATTATTTGATGTTTGACTTATTGGCATGTCTTTTATCATGTATATATCTGATTGTCTTTCATTTGTTTATTTTTAATCTTGTGTCATGTATCTTTTTATCTATTTGTTAATGAACAAGGATGATATGATGACATCAAAAACTATAATGATGATTTTAGGTGCCCTTGATGATGTAGAGTTAACTATTTACCCTTTTTTTCACTTTGGCATAATTTTCACTTGATAATACTTATATCAAGGGGAAAAATACCAAATGCTATATCCATTAGATTTATTAGACTATGGTGAGCATAATTATAGTAATGATAGCTTGATCATTTCTCCTAAACCATTCTCTATCACTTATCATAAAGCTGATCATCAAAGTCCATTCATCTAATATCCAATCATTCTTCCAAGTCCTTTATCATCGTGTCTGTATCCTCTCATCAATCATCTCTCATCTCTCTAGTCATCAACATCTAACATCCCATTTCCCATCATTTATCCTTATCCACTATCCTCATGTCTAACATTTGATTCACATCATCTATCTAACAACTAACATGTTTAATAATAATATATCCTCTATCATCTAGTCTTAACTACATTACTTGAGATCTTTTTAGACTATGTAGGCATCTCTTGGCCATTTTTTAGTGCCTAGGGATAACTAAGCCACTCTCACCTTTCTCCTCACCATCCATCATCACATCTCTCATGTCCTTTATTGTCATTACATCTTGCATCAATCAAATACTTTATCTATAATATCAATCATTAACAAATAAGTCTAATTACCATCCCTACAATCATCTCCCTAATCTTTTCTTCAATCACCTGCACCTATTGGTTATGCTTGATATATCACAAATTCCATCTTTTATTCTATTAGTCATCCATTATCACTAATTTTTTTATGATTCCTCCTTTGATTAGGGTATGAACAAAAACATAACTTTATCATCATCTATCACTCCATTTCATTTATCCTTGTTAGGGGCATCATCTTTATTAATCACATTATTATTCACTGATTTGATGCAATGTAGTCTAATTCTTCCCCTTCATCTTTTGGTTATTAAATCATACCATTTATTCTCTCTCATCCACTTCATCATATCACTAGAATTTAGATTTGAGATACACCCATCATTAATCCTATCAAATCATTGTCTTATCTTTAGCCTGATGCTCTCCCAACATGTGTCTTTAATTGGGATTTTCTGATAGCTCATGGCCTTTATCATCTTGGTATGTAATTCTCCCTAGCATACATACTTTCCAAGGATATGTTGAAATATTTCATCATTATCATCATCATCATCATCATCATCATCATCATCATTTCTACTCCCTATGGATATGTATTTGTTAGGGACATAATCCATTTGTAGCTCACTGATCAGGTTGAGTTTATTTTCATCATCATCTCTCCTACATCTAGCATCCTATCCCTTTATTTATTCATTGCATCCCACCCCTTGTTTATTATTTTGAGTAGCCATCCATCTCATTCTTCCTTGCATGTCCACTTGATGGGGAATCGTATCTACTAACATTCATCCATGAAATGGTTTTTCATTTAAATACCATTACTCCTTCCACTTCATCCACTCACAATTCCCTTTCAAAGAGGGGCAAAATATGTATACCTAAATTTTATCATTTCTTTTATTATGACTAATATTACTATTAGTAAACACTAATTCCACTTATCTCATGTATCCCCTCTAATTCCATCCTAATATCACTCCTTCTAGTCATTTATTTAACATACCCTTCATTCTTATTTATCACATTAACCTTATCCCTACTCCACAAATATATTAATACTTATAATCATCTCTTAATCTTATCCTAATCCCACATATCCATTACTTTGGAATTTAAAATTCCCATGACCAACCTAGCCACCTACCCTAGCCTATTCATAGGATCTCTTACATCCCTAATCCCTAATCACTTATCTAATCACCCATCCTAATCCCTTACTAATGTTACTTAGCCCCTAAATGGATTCTATAATTTTCCACTTCTAGAATCCTTTCTAACTTGGCCCTTCTTCTCAAGAAGCCTTTATTCTAGATTCTTTCAAGGATTTATTTATTTATTTATAATCCTTCCTATCTCTTCTATTTAAATACCTCCAATCTTACATTGGAACAAAATAGAAACTATAAGAATAAAAAATCACATGATCAATTCATGCATCCATCTAACTGTCTTAAATCAAGCTATCATAATGTTACCAATATGATCCTACTTGTGAGCAATCTTCATCCTTAATCCTTTGGTGTTTTTATTATTTGATTATTGGTTTGGAGAAATTATCTTTTAAGATTTAATGTTGGTATGAATGTTTCATTTTTCATAGCATTACATTCCTAAATGGCTCTAGATCTTAATGGTAGTTTCATATTTTGGGTATTTTTATATAATTGGAAAATAAAATCCTCCATGATTATCCACCTCACCTAGACATCTTCCATGATTATCTCCCTCACATGTTGACTCATCTAACTAGTTCCTCAAGTTCTTCAAGAACATGGTGAATCACCTTGGAACCATTCAAAAAAATTTACCCTTTCTTGATGACTCACTCAAATAACTCTACTTGTCTCTCAGCCTATGGAACTAGTTGTCATCCTCATGAATGAGGACTAATTATCCACCATTAGTTATTTGAATAATTAGTAATATTCAAATAATCCTCCACCATTATATTGATCCCATATAAACCTATAAATACACATAAAAGACATCATTTTAATCCATCTTGACTTATGCTAGTGAAATGCTATAGAATTCATGAATGAATCCCAAAAAAATCAAATCCGTCTAAAGAACATTTCCATACCAAAAAATTGCACATTTTACCTTGCCTTAGAGAAGATTGAGCAACCACATTTATAGAGAGTAAATCAATTTGAATTGTAATGGAGGAAACTCACTATCCTAAGGTGTAAGTTTTTTTTATTATTTATTTCATTTGTAGCTCTGTCCTAGGTTGATTGAGTTTAGACTAGATTTCACTTTGTAGTTGTTTTCTTAAGTTAATTTGAAATCTAGATTCCATTCACACATTTTAACATGTTTAGTGGGACCTTCCCTCATATTTACAAATTTTAGACATCATAGGTACATTTAGGAACTCAAATAAGTTGGGTTTTTTAGTTTTTATTATTTATATGTATTTAACCTTGATCTTAGAAGTTTTTGTTTACAGATACATGTTCTTTTCTAAAATTTTTAGGTTTGTTATATGTATTGACTACATTATCAAGAATTTGTAAAATTCATCAGTGAAATTGTAGTAGTAGATCATGAAATCATTATTTCTCTTTTTAATGGTCTTTTATGATTCTTGTCATTTTTAGTACCTTTTAATATCAATTTCAATTTTGGTATGTCCAATTTAAACTATTTTATATGATTTTCTATTTCTAGAAAAATGTAAAATTAGAGTCATTTACAACAAAATTACAAGTGGTAACAATGAAATTGTAAATCTCGACAATGAAATTAAAGAACCTAACTACAAATTTGTTCAACCTTTTATTCTGTGTCATTTTTTAGCAGGTGGTGAAATAGGAATAAGTAGCTATGATATTATATAACTTAATTGCAAAATCATTTTATTTGGTTTTCTTTGTTTTTTCCTATTTTTGGTATTAATTGTGAAACCATGTAGATTTTTAGCAAAATTGTGGACTTGAATAATGAAATCGTAACAACCATTAGTGAAATTATGCACCATAATTACAAAATTGGTAAACATATCAAGACAATCATTTATTAATTATGAAATCATTATGTTCATGATTTATATCTTCTATTTAGTTTTCTATTTCTAACCATCTAACAATGTCATAATTTTATCTGACTATGTATTTGTGAAATCATTCCAAAGACTTGTCTTTCTATGTTTTTGTTAGTTTTTCTAAACTTTTGTAGGTTTCCTTGATTTTCAACCAAACACAAACCTTTTGATAATTTTTTATAGGTCATAAGTTAAAGGAAAAATTGTAAGAGATAAACAAAACCCCAATTTTTTTTTTTTTATTATTAACATTTTTGTAATTTTTGTTTAGTTTTCCTAAAAATCTTCTTTAAAATTTTAACTTTTCAGTTTTCCTTAGTAATTATCTAAGATTTAGTTTCTTAGATTTAATCAATTTTCATTTTCAATAGTTGTGTGTGTTTCTTACTTATGTTGTGTATGCTCTTCTCTTGGTGTCACATTGGTGATGATACTTGAGAATCATAAACAAAACTTGTAAATTGTGTTTACTAAGACAATACTTATGTGTATGATCTTTTCTCAAGATCACATTGGTGGTTATACTTCATAATTAGAAGCAA
>JARHVA010001453.1:1085000-1087500 GCA_037957365.1 Torreya grandis | reverse complement strand
GTAGCACAATGCTATGAACTATTATACTTGTGAAATATTGTTGAAATATACATTATGATCATACATATATTGTCCTATTTGAAGCATAATGACTAAGGGAGAGGGTGAATCAGTCTTCAAATTTTTTCATTCAATTCCACTCAATCATATATGAACCATTCTAACAAGCATAAACATCAAATCATAAGAAAATGAAACACATGAACACATCATATACATGGTAAAAACTTAAATGGAATAAAATACATTGATGAATAAAATGGAATATATTACTATAAGATAAACATAAATATTTAGTGAAGCACCCACTTCACATGGAAGACCAACCCTAACTAGCTCAACACCAACTTAGCTAGGCTTTAACAAACACCCACTTGAAAGGAGGCACCAACCCCCTAGATGAATCAACACAAAATAAGCCACATGGTAAACTTTATCAAATTTAGAAACCCTTGTTTACTCTACAATAGATTATTATTTTCATACTCATCTCTTCACTCATTTATGTCTTTCTCAAACTAGCTTCAAGCCCTCTTCACTCAACTAGCCCTTTTCATGGCTTGATTAGGTCTTATGACCTTGATCCTCATATGAAAAAACTATATTTTATATTCATGACATCTATATTATGTTTTTAATGACCTAATTATACTCATAAAATATCTATATCATTTTCTTATTCTCCTCTCACTCTCTAAGCACACCCAAGTAGTCCTAAACTACTTTACTTTTATACAAGTCACTTGATCATTCCTTATTAGTCAGTCACACATTCAAATCACTTAGGTAGGACATGAATAAGTATTATAATATTAAATTAATAATTAATAAATTAATACATTAGGTCAACCATAGCTCAATTAGCCATTACTCCTCTTTTAGGCTTTATGGATACCTAATAGGTTTTATTAACAACATGTTACCCTTTGATATTATTGAAGAAAATTAAAAAACCTCATCACATGGTAGGAACATGTCATATTACACTCCAATATACCTTATTCAACTTAAATTTAGGACCATAACACCTTTTATGTCCAATCACTATTTGAACCCCTTTCTCAAATCACTGTTCATAAAAGGCATGTCCATATATAGAAATTATATCTTGAAAAATTAAGGCATAAACTCAATTGTTCCAAAAAAAATGGAAAAAATCACATATTCCAAAATCTCATGACCTTATGGTGATCACAAACTCTATCATATGATTCAACTTAGGGCATACAGGCTCAAACTCTTCTCTGCAAGATACTCACTCAAAACTACCAACTAACTTCAAAACACAGTCAAGGAAACATAAAATTATGACATCTGATTGAATATATTCAAGGGATTTAATTAAATTAAAAATATATTATAACATATTTATAGAAACCTCCATCAAACATATCATAAGCTCTGATGGAAACTATTGGTCTTACAGACCAATCTATTGACCTTCTCTCTTATAGACTCCATTAAAATAGATAAGCATTTTTGCTTCAGTGTTCCAAATTATTATACTAACTTAAAAGCTTATGAAAATCAAGGATATATTATTCAAGTCCAAAAACTAATCATAATTAACTTTAATGCATCACTCTTACATGAAAACATGTCAAGTATCATCTTCTCACTTCTACCTGCTTTTCTTAGTGTGTGCATCATTAGGTTTATTAGTGACTAGCTAACTTGGATCACCAAATTTGCACACATAAGGTCAATAAAATATCCATATACCTTAATGGAAAATGAATAAAATTATAAAAATTTGACATTCATCCACTTAACAACTTTGACTTGGTCAAATCTACCTACTACAATAAATATCTAAAAAATAAACACTTGCCTATAGGGTCTGCTCACTCGCCTAAGAAAATAATCACACCTAGAGATTTTTGGGAGAGTTTAATTAAACCTAAAATTACTTGTATATCCATATAAAAATTTTAAGATATCTTTATAAAAATTTATTCAACATTGGGTCATTATTAGGGTTCCTTGAGGGTTTAGACCAATTTCTAGTCTTAATGATCATTAAAAACATTTAGCTCCTCTTTCCATAAACCAATGCTTAGAAATTTATATAGTACCATTACTCATCTACCATTAAAAACTTAAGTTTTCATGAAAAATTTATATGTGCTAATGAGCACTTGAAAAACCTTCTCAAGTAGATAACTATTCATTCTATGTACTCAAGAGACCTTGAAATACTTTTCAAGCTTGTTCTTGAAAACCATAACCTAAAACTTCATGTATATACTTAAAAAAACTTGAATCACTTCTGTCAATGATCACATAATCACCCATGTCATGAAAACTGATCCATATACCTCATCTGGCTATCATCTCTCTTTTGCTTTATAAGCCTTAATCTACAATTCTCATTGAGCCTTGAATTTGACCTTTTAGCCACCCTATAGACTACACCTAGAAACTATCCTATGTTTAACTTCATCTTGTATATCATTAAGTAAACCCATACACTCACTCTTCTCTAGAGCTTCAACAAATC
>JARHVA010001453.1:1020000-1080000 GCA_037957365.1 Torreya grandis | reverse complement strand
GTGTGTGTGTGTGTGTGTGTGTGTGTGTGTGTGTGTTTGTGTGTGTGTATACTAAATCCAACACACATACAATAATTTAGTCCTCAAATTGGTCCTAGGGCTATAGGCAAGGGTCATCATCAAAGGGAGGTTATTAAGAAATATAATAAGGGGATGTACACATACAATAACAAACATAATCCCAATTAGAACCAATGTTTCATTAGATAATAAAGAAGAGGTATAAGAGGTAATCAAAAGAAGTACAATGTCATTAGGTAACAACCATGAACTATCTAAACTAATCATTTCATGGGTATGATTAAAGGTAACCACAAGCTATAAATAAATATGTAAATCATGAAAATATTAAAATATAATAATAAAATTATACTTATAAAATCATGGAAATCATAAACACAATGATATAATATAACTACCAATGTATAAATAAAATGTTTTTAGGTATTTCATAGTTACCTTGGGTTGAATTTTTATGAAATAAATCTTCCCCTTATTTTATTCACACACTATAATATATGATTTTCTATGAAGTCAAGATGAAAAATATAATAATCATGTATACTTTAGTTGGGAACTCCAAATACTAGGTGTACCTTACTAGTTTAGTTTCTCTTCTTGATATGTTTAAGTCTTTATGAAAACTAATTATCCTAAAATGTAATCTCCTTAGCTCAAGTTTTTAATTCTTATTAAGGTGGCTTTATGTGTACAAGAAAAGTAGATTAGGTTTATTGCTTAATATAAATTAAGAAACGAACCCTATAAATAGGAATCCAAACCTTTAAATTAAAAACTTAAACTTAACATATGTCATCTACATGAATGATGGTCTATAAAATATTTATAATAGATTTAGTATTCATTGACCTATCAAATGAAATTGGTCAAGTTTAGGGGCACCACAAGCATTCATTGGATATGTTGATGACATAGTATGGAGCCATGAAAATACAAATAAAAGGAGAATAAGTGTGAATAGGAACCTAAGAGGACAAGCAAGATAATTTGATAATATATAAGCATAAATAAAATCTCAAAACTCACCATAGACCAACCCACCTTGATGTTGGTGTACTCCTTAGGATGGTCATTGCACCAAAAAATATTGTGAATAGGAAAATTCAATAAGAACAAATATGTTGTATAAAAATTCCCCATCCAAAGTTTATTGCATGTCACAATAGTTTAACATGGGATGGTACTTTCAGAAAATAACATAGTATGGCAAGATAATATGGAAAATATAAAATCAATGATAATAAAATGAACTAAATGAAAGAAGAATATAAATACCCCAACTTATCTTTTTCTTCAAATAAAATGAATGTAAATAACTAAGTCTTGATTGTGGTGGGAGTAAAAGATTATTGTGGCAACATTAATGATATAAGACTAGATGGATAAAATTAATGTAGGCATACAAATAGTCTAAGAATGAAAGCATATGAGATTATCAAGGGGATAGATAAAGTGGATTTGGATAGCCAGAAAAATAAATTCTAGATGAGGTCCAAAAAACCCAAATGGTGTAAAAATATAGTAAGGTATATGATGTTGCTAGATATCCATGAGGTAAAGGATATATTAGGTTGAAATGACCTTAAATATGGTAATAATAGTGACATAATGGACTAGATATACACAAATATAAAGAGTAAATTAGGTTAAAATGACCCAAAAGGTAATTATGAGATAAGATATTAGGTTGTGTAACCATAAAGTAAAGGCTATAATAGGTTTATTTAACCCAAATAGGAGTAAAGGGATAAAATTTTATGATCCCAAACATAACTAAGAGGAATCCATAAAAATAAGGAAATGATTGAGAGAGCACTTATAAAAATTCAAAGATGAAAATTATATCCAATAATGGATGGTTCATAGGGAATGACTAGTTTATTCCCCAAGTATCAATATAAAAATAAAATAAACATAAAATTTTCCCAAAATCTAGTATTTCAATATATGAAACAATTAAACTCTAATGTTATTGTGATGCGGGCATGTCTAGAAGATATGAATAATGGGAAATATACATAATATGAGATTCTTGAAAATAATTTTTTCCATCAAGGGTAAATAATTAAGGGAGCTA
Organism: Torreya grandis; assembly: GCA_037957365.1. Taxonomy (NCBI): domain Eukaryota; kingdom Viridiplantae; phylum Streptophyta; class Pinopsida; order Cupressales; family Taxaceae; genus Torreya; species Torreya grandis. The sequence goes on along the minus strand of JARHVA010001453.1, from coordinate 1,077,902 downwards.
AAATATGGATACATGAAGGAAAAAATGTGGTTTGTAATAGAAAAAATACACTCTACTCCATTTGGAAAGAGTGAGAGTTTTTTATGAGTATATGAATATTGTTTTACTTATCTAAAGAATGAATTATTACATAGGCTATCATATGTCCAAATAGATAGCCAAAAACCCTCCTAAAATATAGGGAGGAAGAATAAAAAATAACTTAGAATAGAGTTCATGGGTGTACCAAAACAAAACAAACTCATAATATTTTTCTATGGTTAATCATCCCTTTAGGTATCTTATTGTCATTAAATTGGATGATTTTACCATTAAGCTCCTCCTCAGAATAACTTTCATCAGCTTCATCAATGATGTGAGCTTCAAAAGCCCTAGAATTGGTCAAGAAATCTAAAATTTGCTGATCATCATTGAATACTTGAAAATTATTCACATTTTCTGAGACTGGGGGGCATGACACTACTTCAATACTAATGTTAGGGGAATTAAGATTGGGCATAATGTTAGCTACAGTAGAGGCCAACTCATCAACAACTTTATTTTCTTCCCTAGGGATAGACACGATGTTGAAATCATCAAAATATTCCATTAAGTCCCACACTGTAAACTTGTACCTTTTAAGGTAAGATAGCTTACACTGGTACTTGCTCCATACTTGATTGAATACTAGTTCAGAATCCCCATAAACAAGGATTTCCCTAACTTTATTCTTAATATCAAGTTGCAATCCTAGAATTAGAGCTTCATACTCAACCAAATTATTAGTGCATGGGAATTGTAACCTATTAGATACATGCTATCTCTTTTCTATAGGGTCTATCAATACAATAACAACCCCTGATCTTGATTTTCACCTAGCACCATCAACATATAATTTCCATAGGCCAAGTATAGGAAGAGGCTCCCTAGAACTAGGATCATTTTTAGTCTCTAAAGTGAAAACTCCTAGATCAGATTCACGAAAGATTACCTTTTAATTGACAACATTGTATTATTTTATCATGTGCCTCATCCTTGGTTCTCTTTTTACCCTTGTTTGATTTGGAACACCTTTCAATTACAACCATAAGTGGGAATACTCAATAGACATGTATCCATTCAAGGACTTAGTCCATTCTTTACTTAAGAGAAATCCATAAGCACTGAGAATATCCACCACTTGTATGTCAATGAATTATTGATCCCTTGGTTCATTAGCCAACTACATATGTTAGAGGAAGGATCATTGGCTTTATTATTGTAGAAACTATCATTCTAAAATCTATTTCTAGGCCTGTTAAAATTTTGGACATTGAAGTTCCTCCAAGATTTATCATTAGCATTGCCAACTTGCTTTTACAATTGCAAAAAAATTGTGTTGAGCTTCTAGACCATCTTTAGTATAGATTCATTCTCATTATTTGGGGTCTTAGAATTTTGGACTTTGTTATTATTAGTACCATTTATTGGTACTAAATCCTTTCATTCATTGGTGTGAAATCCATTAGTGAGTTGATGACTCAAGAAACCTAGGTTTTGATTAGGAGTAGCATGGCTAGTAGGTAATACATTTAGATCAAGAAGCTGGTTTAATACTAGAGAATTTTGGTTATTGCCTAGGAAAAGGTTTAATGTAGGAATCTGATGATTAACATTTGGGATAAAATAAGACATCTTTCCTTGAGGCTACATTTGTTCACTAATAACCACTACTTCATAATAAGCTTGGGCTAATGTGTTGATAGTTGGGATAACTCTTTTTATAAAAACAAAAGTCATGAGGTTTATTACATCTTTGTAAACTTCTAAAGCTAAAGCCTCATTAGGTTTATATGGATCCATGGTCTGACTAAACATCTTGTGGAACTTGGCATTGAAGAATCTAATGGGCTCATTTGCATCTCTCTTAATATTTGTAAATTGGTGATAAATGATAGGGGATTATGATCTTCCTGAATTGATCAATAAAGATAATGTTAAAATTATTCCATGAGGTAATACAATTGTCAAGAAAATTGAGGAACCATTCATATGTAGTATCTTTGAATGTAAAATGAAATAATATATAAGCTACATCTTCATGGATGACATTTAATAACCTTAAGGTAGACTTAATATGTTTTTCTATAGTTATAACACTAATTGTGCTAAATACTGGCAAGTACTTTTTAGGATTATGAGGTAAGTCATGAACTACACCTAGTACATTGATGGGGGAACTTCCAAGCCATGCCATATTTGGATGAAAATTTAACACATGAAGCTCTTTTAATGGTGAAGATGGTAGAGACTTGGAATGCCTACATCTTCCTCTATCTTTCCTAGTTCTTCTATGGGTTTCTAGCTTGAGAAAGGGCTCTCTTGTCTTTGAATGTGATCTAGTCCTGATCCTTGGTAATTCCAACTTGAAGATTAAGGATCCTATTTAAATATAGTGTAACAAGTTAGAATTCACAAAGAAATACAATGGAACTACACACTTAAATAAACTCAAGATTCCCTAAGAAATTCCAATCCTCAACCAAAATAAAATGTTCTAATTTTAAATACTATGAATTCTTAAATCCTAAAGCTATCTTTACCAGAAGTTAACTATTTCTTTGTACAAAACTAAGATCTTTGCCTAATAAAGTGCAAAGATATGTGAGGGACCACATATGTCAAGGATCCTTGCACTTAGAGTGAAGAATCACTCATATGGGTTAAGAATCCTTTATATTTAATGTAGGAATTATTTCAAGTGATCAAGTGTGCCCTCCTTATAGTGCTAGTGGGAGCCTCTCTATTGATGGTTATAATTACCTCACAGGTACTCTTTTGTGCTGATGAACACTTCTCATTTTAGGATTCAAAGAATCTAAGGCATGAGTTGTTATTTGTGATAATTATATGATGTTTGTGCTTGGAATAGAAGTAGAGTATGGGAATTATCCATAATATTTATTTCATTTGGTGGTTGGGAGCCACCAGGGTCTATATATTTGAGATAATTCAAGCACAAAATTTAATCTAAATGGATATTAACAATGATCTTTAAACTAAGTGACTTTTGATTAAAAATGATAGAAAAAGGAAGGGTAAGGCAAAAAAGAGAGCATGATTGCAAATTCCCATCTCAAATATTATGACAAAGTTATAATTAATTTGAGCATACATGAACCAGTTTTTGGTGTAAAATAGTATAAACTCATATTGCATCACAAACTAGGCAAGCTTCAAAGGAGATATATAAGCCATAAGTAAGAACCAAGTTTACTTTAAAAGTTTGCTACTATAACCTGAATAGCATATACACATCCAAATGTATAGAAAATAAAATGAAGTATGCTTAAGATATTTTCATTTAATCTAGGGTTGAAATAAATTAATATCCCTATGATAGAAAATGTTGCTCAAAATGCAAATAACCATTCAAATTTTAGACAAAAACATGTAATTGAGAGACATCATTAGCTTTCAACAAACTATTCAGGTAATATTTTTAGAATTCCTTAGTTGAATTAAATTATCTTTTGTATACAAATTTCTCAAAGTCTCCCCTTTACAAAATGGTAACCTTTGTATATTTATAGGAAACTGTCTCTATTTTTTTAACTTTTTCTTAGTTTTGGAAGAAAGAAACTAGTGCTAAGGGGTGTACAGAAAAACCTATTAAGAGTGCACACATTGAATCTATATTATTATGGATAACTCCTTTTAATCTAGGAAATAATACCTTAAAATAATAAAACACTACCACACACTTGTTTGTTAGATAAGGAGATGGGTGGATTGCCTAGTGTAAGATACATCCTATAAGCAAAATCTTTCTAAGAGGTTGTTAATCCACCTAATTTAAAAAAATTTAATTTTTATAAAATGAATGAATGATAGCATAAAATAACAAAATATTGAGACTAAAAACATCAAACTAATTAAGAAACCAAAATACTTTTCTAAGATGATTAAACTTAAGCAAGTACTTTGAATAATGGTAATGCTAAAAATTGGCCAAGTTAAGGGTTATGGTTATGGTTTGGTAATTTTTTAAGGGTCAAAAGGATGGTTTATTGGAGTTTTTTAAGTGGTTTAAATGGTCAAAAAGAGGTAAATGGTCAAGATAACAAATATTGAAAAATGCAAATGGGTAAAGGGGCAAAAAGATAAATGGGATGAACATGAAAATGAAGTAGATGAGATAAAGGTATAAAAATAAGAGGTAAAGGGGTTATAGTTTAGAAGTAAAGAAGGAATATTAAAAGAATGGGTCTTATAAGTTAATATTTAAGAGGCCAAAGGACACAATAAGTTTAAATGAAATAAACAAACAAGGTTGCCTTTGAGATGGTTGTTGATGATGGTGTTGTTGATGAAATCTTGGAGTGATTTTGGTAGAGCTTCAATGCTTTGAATCTTTTCTTCTACAAGATGATTATGACATCTTTCTCAAGTGGATAACCTCCTTCAAAAACCTATAATTTTTTTTAATAAAAATAAAATACTAATTGTCCACTTTCTAACTTAACCGTAGGTGAAGGAGAGGGGGGGGGGTATTTATAGCATATGTTGTGAAGAGTCATGCCAAAAGAGGAATAATAGAGGCATGGAATAATTTAATATGTGTTGGATTATTTATTAAAAATGATGTGGGTGGGGATTCCCATTTGTGTTGGTGAGTGTCCCATTTGGGTTAAGAAGTCAAAAATGCATGCCCTTTGTCTTAAAGAGGTAGGTATCTTATTTTGGAGGTTAATTTCATGTGTGAAGGTAAAATACATGTTGAATAATGGTGCCTTGAGGTTAAATTCACCATATTTCAAGGGATGGAGTTATGATTCTTAAATAACATCATCAAGCACTTTGGGAAGGGTCTCAGGTGGGGTATGATGTCCCACATTAAGCCATTTCACTTCTAAGTCATGTCACTTACCATATCAATTGCCAAATCACCTTCCATGTCACTTGAAATGTCATGTACCATGTCACATTCCATGTCACTTTCCATGTCATTTTCCATGTCACATGCCATGCTACTTGCCAAGTCATCATGAGTAGTGATAGTGGGTCCCATAGTGAATAATGATAGTGAATAGTACTTTTGAATAGTAATTTCAAATAGTATTTTTGAATAATATTATGTGACTATAATAATAGGGATTTAGTTAGGTTAAGAGGGGTTTTTAAAGGTTTAAAATTTTTTAAGGGGTCTTTAGGGTGGGTCTCAAGGCATTTTAGTGATTGAAAACTACAAGTGCACAATTTTATAGTGTCTATATTTTGCCCCTTTTTGTTATGCAGCTTTGAATTAATAAGCTACAAAATAAAAATGAATCATTTGGTCTAAGGTTAGGGTGCTCTGAGTATGGTATGAGGTGTTCCCCCTCAAACTCAGATTCGATGAGTGTTGGCCAAATTAGGTGTAAGTTTAATAAGAAATTAGTGGGGAGGCACTAGGTGGTGTCACAAGGTAGTTAGGCATGTGAAATGCCAATGGGTTAAAAAAATGTGTCTAATTATAATAGTAAATATTTTGAAGAGACTAAAGCTACCAATAAGGTTGATTCTAGAAGGACATGTGATAGGGATAATTGGTCTACAATGTTAGCCATAACTAATCAAGTTAGGCCTATCAAGTCATCTAGACAAGCTTAGTGTTGGTCACAAGTATCTACGGTAGGAACTGATCCTATAAAACAACATATTTGGTTAGGTCATGCATGAGGTGGTTCAAACATTTGAAAGTTCAACATGGTAAGGTTGGTCATTATGGTCAAAAGTTTTTTCAAAACATGTCAATGTTTTGGGTTAAAAGCAACCAACATCAAAGTGGATGTGGTAAAAGTGTGGGTGGATTGGGTTTATGTTGGAAAGGGATGGTTGAGATGACTCCAAATGTACTCATCAAGTGGACATTACCTACATAGTTCTATGGACATGAATCTAAAAAGAACGTCAGGCCAAATGCAATTCTTTTGAGGTGCAAAGTGTTGGTTAACTTGGTTTCCCCAATTTAATATCATGTAGTTAGGTCCAATTGAAGAATGTTGGAGAAAGGGAAACACCAAAGGCTAGGAAATATGGGTCTCAAATAGTTTTCCAATTGGTTTGGTAGAAATGGTGGATGAGATTACATAGGATGATCAATTAGATGATTGTGTCAACTATGTAAAAGGAATCTATATCTATGGATAAGTAAGTTTAATCATGAAATTTTTGTCACCATTTTAAAAAAAATGATAAATATGATTTACTAGGCTTTAGAAAATTTGGCACTACTTGAACTGTCATGGTGACCCGATGGGTTATTTCATCACCATCCAAATAAGTCAACATTATGCACACTTCACAATATTCCCATTAAAAGGATATAAAAGGGTATGATTTGACCATTCGAGGAAGCAAAGTAGAAGAGTGGGTAAATGAGAAGTTGCAAAGATTCAAACCCTTGATCCTTGAGTCAATAGGGACCCAAAATAAGTAAGCATTGAGTTTTGAGGGAATTCAAAGAAAGATGTTGAGGGGTTTTATAATATGGAGTAAGGCAAATAATAATAATACTAATTAAATAAGGGACCAAGTTATGTATTTTGTTCATTCAAATAAGTTCATGGAGGAAATGAGGAAGTAGACAAGGAGATGTAGAAGTGACACAACTAGTGACTACACTCTAAAGAGGTAGAGGTTGAATTGTAAAACATAAGGGAGATCCAACAAGGGATGAGGTGAAGGCAGACCAAGAGATGGATGAAGGGATAGGTAGAGGAAATGATGAGGTCACATATAAAGATGAGGGTGGAGAAGGATGGAAGGAGCCAGGCATGGACATATAATAGGGGAAAAAAGGTCTAGAAGAACAAGGAATGTCCTCAAGATGAGAAAAATGAAAGGAAATGGAGAAAAGGGAGAGGATGGTGAAACACAATGAAATGAAATGAGATGAATATAAAGTATGAAGATCAGGATGATAAGAAGAAAAAGGAAAAATTGAAGCAAGGATACAAAGCAAGGATACTCACAAAGATATAAAAGACAAGTGAATATCGAGATGGAAAGAGAAAAGGGGAACACAAAATGCAAAAGGTAAGAACAGAGAAGAAGAAAAGAGGCAATTATGGAAGGCTTCTCAAAGGATAAATACCCATGGTGAAACTGGTTGTGGAGGAAAAAAGAAGAAAAAAAATATGAAAGGATGGAAAAAAAGTAAACAAGAAGAATGAAAAATGGGTATGGTTGGAAAAATGGTGAAATGGTAGAGAGTGGTGGTACATGTAAAGAAAAAATAGAAAGCTTGAAATATGTATAGTATGATGGGGAATTGGTTAGGAAAAGAGAGTGATAAAGAGGGTATGACAAATAGCCAAGGGTGAGGGGAGATGATCAACATGGTGAAAGAAGTTGACAAAGATAAAAGACAAGGTTGGTAATAAGTGTAGAGAGAGACCAACACCATGAGAAGTGGGTGAGGGAGTGAGCTATGAATTATGCACAAGGAAAGGTGATGGCGAGGCTAGTGAAGTAGAGTAGGTGGTGTTTTTATGGGAGATAAGAGCGTTCAATGAGGGAGGCTATGAAACCTTGTGTTAAAAGAGATTGACAGGTTGGAAAAGTGGTTAAAAGATATTGAAAAGCTGAAGGGATGGAGGTAGTGAGGGGATAGGTAGAGAAGTGGAGGAAGATATTTTAGGTGAGAAAGGAAAACAAAATAAAGGATGCAGTCGAGTTAACCTTAGTAACTAGGCACTACCTACATAGTCTAAAAAGACCTTAGGCTGATGTAGTTCTCCTAATAATGGGGGAAAAACTTAAGAGGAAGTATTAGATGGTGTTAAAACATAAGGATTTTGAAGAAATAATTCAAATATTCCTTGATGTAGGATGCCCTAAGCAAGAGGGCATTGTTAGTGATGTAAATGAGTGAGAATAAAAATGGGATGGGAATTAGTTGTTAGTGTCCAGGATACCCTTATAAGTGAAATAGTGCCTACATAGTCCATGGACATCAGGCCAATGTAGTTCAACAAAGTTTGGGTGAGTGGTGTTTAAATTGGCTACCCCAATTTGATGGACCACATGGGTTGGTTTGGGCTAAGGGACAAGGATTTATAAAACAACAATTTTGGGTTTTGGTGAAGGTTTCAGTTCAAGTGAATGGTGTAGATTGGTAAATAGTTACCATAATGATCTCACATTTAGTAGGATGAAAGATACGGATGGGAAATGTAGGATAAATTAGAAGGGAACATAATGATAAGTACCACAAATGATTTTCAATGGAGCTAATCTAAAGAAGAGGTGCCTTTGTTAAGAGGTTACACATTCTAAAAGTATGTGAGGGTAGGAGTTTGGAGATAGTGTTTACCACTATGAGCTGAGTTTTAGGAGGTGGGGGTCTATCTAGATCTATAGAATCACTTTGGCCAAGGTTCATCACCACTATGAGTTAAGTTTTAAGGGCAGTAGTGAAGTGATGACCTACAAAGAATTTATTTGATGGTTAAGTAGATTCTACATGTAAGGAAGTTAGTAGCATGGTGAGCGATAAAGGATGGACCTTGCTTGACCCAAGAGATGCATGGGTAGGCTAGACAAATGGTGGCCATGTCTACATCCTCTATCCTGGCTCCATGGAATCAATGACTTATTAGTTTCACTAGTTTGGATCTAACTAACAAGAATTTGCATGGCCAAGAGAAGATAGTGGTTCCCTTGCTATTGATGAACATTCAGATAGCACAAAAGAAAAGAATACCATGTTGGAGTAGGTACTGCAAATGGTTGGGGTCTAACATTCAAAGTTTATGGAAATGGGCTAGTAGTAAGAGGAGGTAGAGGGGATAAGAAGGTAAATGTATTGGTGTGAATTCATAACAACCTACCTTTGATGGAAGAGTTTCTATAATAATAATGATTATGGAGTTACCACCACTAGAAATAGTGGTAGTTTTGAAGGCATGATCATTACAACAACCCATGGTTGGAATCCAATTTACATCAACCACGCCAAAGATGATAATGATAAAAATGACCACTAGGTCTATAAGGGTCATGCGATGACAAAGCAAGGAAAAACATTAGATGTGAATTAGATGATAAGGGAAACAAAAAGATATCATGATGGTGTATAATGGATTTATCGAGATGACCAATCATATCGAGGGTGATGTGTTGATGTAAAAAGCTAGGTAGACATGACTGTTCCCAGTAAGAATATTATTCAAGGGAATCAATGACATCATATGACCTTCCTAATTAATAGAATGGAGAACTAGGTTAGTGAAGAAGAATGGGAATGTATTCTATTTAAAGAATCATGATAAAGACCAGTACCAAGATCAAATCATGTCCTTTATGCGAGCATATCTACCTTCAAACAATCATCATTTAACTTTCTATTACAAATAATGGTGTATGTCCCTCTATGCACTAATATAACCATCTTCGGCCACATTCATCATCAATAACAACAACAATAATGAACATTAGTGCCATTCCTGTATCTCACACTAATGCTACTATCTATATCATGAGGTAAACTTTCTTAAATAAATGATACATCCTTCATAAGGTATGTTGATGTATGAATGTCAACGTAATTCTTGGGAGTAATCAAGTAGAAGGATGGTTGAACATAAATCTAGAGTCACCAAATAATTGGTCTAATGCTTAGGTAGGAAAATAATGTATGCATGTGCTTTGGGCCATGTGTAACCTGATGACTATGTATGTGTCATACAATTACTCACATCCTAAATAAAATATTGCATAGTTTGTTATGCACAAAATGTTTTGGATATCACTAGTCAAATGGTATCATGATTAAGGTTGTGTGGATACTTATGAATGTTATGGTTTTGATTGGTATGGTTGTGGTTGTTATAATCTTATTGAATGTAAAAATAATGATTATTATTGTTGCAACACTAGATGGTAAAAGTCATGAGGAAAACACCAACCAAGCACATTAAGAATAGGGAACAATGCTTTGTTTTTGAAAAGGACTAAAAATAGAACTAAAGTAAAATTGGCTTAATGAATATAAGCCCCTCAAATGTTATACATAAGTGGTCGTTAGTTGATAAAAAAGTTTCTTGATCACAGGTTGTCAAGTAAGCTCTATATCCCTTGATTTATAGATAGTATAAAGGGAAGATAGGTGATGGGTGATGTGAAGGGTAATGGGTTATATGCATGATAACTTCATGTTAATTAATTTACCCCTTCTATAGGTGACCTAAAAATGGTAATAGACAAGTCCATGTCATATGCTAGATGTAGACTGATCAATGCAGGAAGTCTACATGTGGAAGTCAATTATGGCTTCAAACTTATTATGTTATTGGAGAGCCGATTGTAGCTTTATAATTTGTTGTGATAGTGGGTCTTTTGATTTATTTCTGTATATGGGAAGCTAATCAATGTGGTAAGCTTCCAAGAAATTTCTTTGCTTATGACAAAGTAAACTTATCCATCCTTTAAGGGAGTGGTTTAAGATTATTGGTGTTGGTTAATTATCTTGATAGCTATTCTTCAAGGGAGTAGTCTACCTTAGATTTGGTAGTTTTTATTTTGTTTTTGGGTAGCTATCCTTTAAGGGAGTAGTTTGAAATGTTTAAAATATTAACCCAATAATTATTGCAAGATGAAATGTGTTTAAACATGGACCAATCTAATTAGGTTTAGAGGTTTACCTTTATGAGGGAAAAAATTTACACAATAAGGTCAATTATATGTAAAAGGGTATGCTTTTGAGAGACAATGACCATGGGATTCCATCTTGTTAGAGATGAAAAGTATCCATGAGAACCATACTATGGGCAGAGCTGTGGTACCCATATTTAGGATTAGGCCATGATTATGATGGTTAATCACATGGTTATATGTTGTAATCAATTGTCCTCAAAAGGGGAGGAGGAAGGTGGGTGAAGGTTAAAATCTCATAATCAAGGGATGGGCTTAATTTAGACAAACATGTGAGCTTGATCCTTCTTTAATAGAAAAATGGATACATATGCGAAGTGTTGAGAGGCTTAGGTTCTGATTTGCCTTTGAGAGAGGACAAACAATAAGCTCCTGATCCATACTTATGCATAATAATGTAGGTTCCAAACCAATTGAAGGAAAAATTGCCTCATTTACTCTTCTTCATGTTGGTCATGTGTTGGTTTTCTTTTAGGATGAGATCGCTGATATTGAATTCCTATTATTTGAGGTGCTTGTTATAAGCATGAATAATATCCTCTTGATGGATGTGAAGATGGTTGAGGGAAACAAGGTGATGTTCATCAAGTAATTCAAAGTGTACGAGGTATTATTGAAAATAATCCTCTTCAAAATGATGTTGTGTAAGGAAATATGAAGAGAGGGAATTTGGACTTCAAGAGGTAGAACAACCTCTGTGCAAAAGACCAGGGAAAAAGGTGTAGCACCTATTGCAGTATAGATACTAGTGTGATAGGCCCATAAAAAAAATAGGATACATATATGCCAATACTAGCCTGAAGCACTTACAGATTTGGTTATCATTTTGATGAGTATTTAATTAAAGGATTTTGCTTGTCCATTTACCTATGGATGGTAAGGTGAGGAATGGTTGAGTTTGATGCTAAAAGCATCACAGAGGGATTGAAATTTTTTTATTTTTGAATGATTTGCCATTATCTATTATGATTTTTTGAGTGATCCCAAAATGATAGATAATGTGATGATTGATCAAATCTATATTTTTTTTGGATTTGATGGAGATAAAGGGGATGGAATTCACCCATTTAGTGAAATATTATGTAGTGATGATGATATATTGGTATCACTAAGAAGAGTGAGGATTAATTTCTCTAATGAGATCTAACCCCCACTATGAGAAGGGCCAATAATCCATGAATACTTAAAGGCCATGAGTAGGCATGTAATGTAAGTTAGCATGTCATTGTCATTTAACACACTTCTTTACATATTCATAATAGTCCTAATTAAGGGTAAGCCAATAGTAACCCAAGCATAGGATTCTTTTGGTGACAATGAGGCCACTAAAATGTCCCCCATAGACTCCATCATAGGTTTCTTTGATGGCATAAGGAATCTTGTGACTACATAAATAATGGATGAGAAGACCATCAATGCCACATTTATATAGGATTCCCCTTGGTATGGTATAAAGAGAGGTGCCCTACACAAAGGCTTTCTAGGCATTCTTTAAGAGGTCTGGTGGAATGATGCCTAGGTTAAGGTAATTAGAGGTTTGGTCATACCAAACATTAGAAGGAGATGCCTCCACACTATAGATGGTTGGAAGGTCTAAACTAATATACGAGGGCCTAATGAAATAGTGGATTATGACAAATAATTTGGATTCCAAAAGTTGAGATGGTATTTGAGATACAAGAGAGGCCATTATGTCTACAAATTTGTTAGTAGATCAGGGCACTAATTAGATTTGATAATGGTTAAAAGATGTTAAGAGATCATCAATGAGGAACTCATAATTTTGTAAAATGTCATTTTTACATTGATAGGACCCATTAACCTAGTTAATCATGATTTGAGAATCACCTAAGATAGAAATGTTTTGATTTTTAAGGTGAGAGTAGTTTGGAGACTGATGACCAAAGCTTCATATTCTACCATGTTGTTAATATATTCAAAGTTAAGTTTAAAGGATAGTGGAAGAGGTTCACCATGAAGGGGTATTTAGATCCATCACCCCCACCATGTTGGTATTTAGATCCATCAAGAAACATGGTCATTTGGTAAGAGGGTTATCCCTAAGAAAGAGTTACAATAGGCTCATCAGGAAATGTTAATGGAATGGGTTGGTTATCTAGGAGAGGAAATGCAGCTAATTGATCAATAATGACCTACCACTTAATGGATTTTTGGTTAAGAAACTTAAGATCAAACTCAGCCAAAAGCATGAGCCACTTAGCCATATACTAATTTTTATATGGCTTGGAGTGCATATACTTGAGTCGATCAGTGTTAGTGATAACATATGTTTTGTGATTAAGAAGGTAGTGACGAAGTTTAGAGGAAATAAAAATGAGATCGAGATAAATCTTTTCAAGATGGGTGTATTGTGTCTCATACTCTAAAAATATGTGACTGATATATTAAATTAATTTCTCCTTGGTTTTTCCATATCGATGAGCTAGCATGGTACCTAAAGAGTTATCAGTGGTAGATACATAAAGGTAAAAAGGCTGATCATCCCTAGGTGGGATAAGAATAAGTGGAGAAAGAAAGTAATATTTGAGTGAATCAAAGGCTTGTTGATAATATTTGGTCCATCTAAAGTAGGTGTCTTTCTTCAAGAGGTGGTGAAAGGGTTGGCATCTATCTAATAATTGAGAGATGAAGTGATGGATAGACTAGAGTTTTCCCTGTAGACTACAAACTTTCTTAAGGTTTATTGGAGGAGGCATTTCTAGGATAACCTTAACTTTAGCAAGGTCAATCTCAATTCTAGAGAGGGAGACAATAAAACCTATATTTTTTTTGAAAAAAACCCCAAAAATGCAATTTTTGGGATTGAGCAAAACATGGAATTGGATTAGTCAATCAAAAATGATAGTAAGAATAGATAAATGGTCCTTGCAATATTTATATTTTTTAAAGAGATCATCCACATTATCCTCTACAATTTATGAATAAGATCATGGAATACATAGGTCATGGCCTATTGATATGTTGCTCTTACTTTTTTTACACCAAAAGGCATGACCCAATAGTAGAAGGTTACCCAAGGAGTAGTGAAGGTAGTTTTATGTTGGTCTAAGGGGGTGATCAGGAACTGATTGTATCCGAAAAAGCCATCCATGAAGGATAACATCTCCTGACCTATGGTAAGGTCAACTAGTTGGTCAATGTTGGCTAAAGGAAAGTCATCTTTGGGGAATGTAAGGTTAAAGTCTTATAAATCCATACAAAGGTGGAGTCCCCTAGTGGTCTTGGTAATGGGAACAATATTAAAGACCCATTGTGGGTAGTCAATGGGTTGAATAAAGTTGACAGATAAAAGATGTTGAAGTTCTTCCTTGATGAGAAGACTTATATGAGTGTGCATTTTGCAAAGATTTTGTTGTATCAGCTTAGCCTTTAGATGGGTAACGATGTTATGAAGGGTGATGGAGGGGTTAATCCTAAGCATATCTTGATAAGACCAAGTAAATATGATGTTACGGTCTTGAACGAAGGTGGTATAATCATGTTGTTCATTTGAGTCCAAGGATTGGCCTAGTTTAATAATATAAGGATTCTCCTAGGTTCCAAAGTTAATGTCAATAGTTGATTCATTAAGCATGGTCTAGTTTTTTGGAGGGAAGGATTTATGGATGAGAGAGTCTCCTATATGAAGGTAGGTGAGGATATAATTGTCATCTTAACATTGAATGGTATAGATGGTTGGTGAATTGTAGTTGATCATTTCAAGGTGGATGAGAGGAAAGGTTTTAGTTTTGGCCACCATAATGATAGGCCAATGGGCCCAAACTAATGGTACTAATAAATTTTTTTTTGGATGGGATGATGTCAGAGTCTTTAGATTGAGAAGATGTACTATGAAAAGATGGAATATCTTCTGTGGGGATTTCAATAGGTTTTAGTGAGGTGGGTTCTTCTGGTGGTTCAAACCTAAGCCCAAAGAAGTCATAAGGGTTCTTAGTCCTAATAATGGGCAATTCATGAGGTCATTATTCATACAAGCCCATACCAAATCCTTTCCAAGAACAATGGTGAATATAGGTTCTTGTAAAGGCTGGGTTACTTAGATAAGAGAAATCAGAAGTGAAAGGTTGAATATATGGAGTGGTGATAGGAGTGAGGAGTGGTCGATCAAGTCCCCCATAGACAAAGAATGTTTGATTATTGGGAAATATAAAGGGATGATGGTACCTATGTTGGCATCATAAAAAGGGTCATTTTTAAAGTTCCCATATTCTTGGGCAGTGGGAAAGGCATCTAAGGCTAAAAGTAAATACTCTCCAAGAGAAAGGCATTGGAAAGTTTGTGTCAAGGAGTCTTCAACAAGAATCTAGGAAGAAGGGATAGATGTACTGGTTGAGGTTTCATTGCTATTAAGGGTAGAAACACTATGGGTGGTGGTTGATGGTGCAATTGTGTTAATGGGATTGGTTGACTATGAGGGAGATGAAGGTGGAAGAAGGACATCATTAGGCCTATATGTCATGTTGAAACATGTAAAAGGATTGGGATAAGCCTTGATGCTTATGACTTTCCCTTCATGTTTGAATTTAACATAATGATGTAAAGTAGTTAGGATTCAAGTCTTATCCTAGATCTAGGGGAATCTAAGAAGAATATTATATTAGATTGACCCTCTATAACATAAAATAGCTTAGGGATGATGCAAGGTATCAATTGTATTTGAAGAAAAATGGTCCCTAAGGTAGTGGTCATGATGTCATTGAAGGAACAAAGAACCACTATGCTTTAAGCCATGATATTCTTAAGTAAATTCAATTGATTAAAAGCATGGGAGGAAATTATGTTAATGCTAGCTCCTTCATCAATCATCACCCTTTTTACACATATGTGATTGATATATATGGTGACAAATAGAGGTGGGTTAAATTCCTCAGAGTGTGCTGGAGGTATCTTAGAATCTTTGAAGGTGACAATGGTAGAATGTTGGAGGGTCCCAATAAAAGAGGCAAGGGGTTGAGGGTCATCTCACTAAACCTCAATGGATTGTAGGGCATCTATTAATGCCTTATGATGATGAGGTGAGGTGTTGATCAAGTTGTAAAATCCCATCTTCATTGCTACTTGATGAAGTTGCCTCAACATGGTTTATTGAATAGATGTAGAGGAATTGGTGGGAGGTACACCTAAGATGGATACTCTATGTCTAGGTGATGGCCTGGGTGGTGGTGTTGGTGTTTAGTCCTAGTTAGGAAGCTAAGAATTTGAAGGATATGTCTATGGAATGGACACATTGGCTCTTCCTTTACCCCTAGATTATGTTTAGTAATCATGTGGATGGTATGGACAATAGGATTAGTTAAATTGGGTGATTGCTTTAGCTCCTCACCCTTATCCATAGATGAGAGTGAGGAAGTTAGCATAAGTTTGGATAGTGGTTGGATTAGTTGGGTTGGCAGTTGGTTTAATAAGGTAGGTTAAAGTGATTCACTTGATGATAGATCATCATCCTCATATAGGCAATGAATAAGATCTTGGAGAGCTTTACAACTCTCCATGTTATGTCCTGGTGTCCTATGGTACACAAATATCTGAGTATCATTAAACCAAGAGGGTTTGGTGTTAGAAGGGGTGAATGGTTTAATAGGTGGGAGTTTAATGGAGGAGGTTTGCAATAACCTCTATAAAATAATAGAGTAATATTCCTTCAGAGGTGTTGAGGGTGTTAAGATGCTTGTTAGGGAAATAAGAACCTTCATAGGCATGGTCTTAACCTTAGATAGGGTTGGCAGTTAGGTAATTTTTGTAGATGGTTTAGATTGGGTTGGCTTAGTTATGATCAGGTTAATGATAGATGGTTTCAAAGTAGAAGATGGAGAGTTGATAATAGGTAGAAAATTAGAGGGGGGTAAATTATCTAAGAATGATGAATAAGTTGATGGTGTAGGTGGTGGAGGGGTAGCCATAGAAAGGGCATTGGTTTAATTGAAGCATAATAAGTGACTAGGATGGTAGAGGGGTGGGGTCCCAAAATAGATGGAAAAAGAGGAGGTGGCATAGGTCTAACTTGAGCATGAGTTTTAAGTAAATTTACCCTTCGGTCTATCTTGTTTGGTGGTTTGTTAGGTGGCCTAGAGGGTGTTAGGCCTGATTTGATGGGGGGATGGGTGATGCTAGGTGTGGGAAGGATACCCAAATTCTTGGCTAGTTTAGATAGAAGATTATGAGATGATCTAGGTGGAGGTGGGTGATATGGTTCCCTCATGTCTTTGGGGAAAGAAATTTATAATGATGGGGCGGTAATAGGTTGGAAAGTGGATGCTAATGAGGTCAAGGGTTAGGTTCTATTTTGGTATGGGAGCCCCAAAAAATGACAAGAAGTGGTTCTATCTAGGTTGGGTTGTGAGGCAAATTCCAAAATTTGCACTAACTAAGAAAAGGGATTATAAATGGGTTTTATTCCTTGATGTATTGTTTCAAATTTCAAGCCCTTGGGTGAAGAAGAGGGGATGGTTCTTTCATCTCTACTTGACTATAAGGTTCCAAAATAATGGTTACTGGTGGGGTGATTAAGAGAGGGGATGTTTGTTTGATCAAGGATGTAGGTATGGTCTTGGCTCCTTCCTTTGATAGGGTATCCAAAGGATAAGATGAAATTTATACCATTTCAGTTGGTGGGTTAGAGAAAGGGGTGGTTAGATCAATGGCTAGTTTTATGAAAGGAGAGGTGGGCCTTGATATGGTTTGATCAAGCTAGTGTAGGTGCTTAGCCAATATATACCATTTGTCTAGAGTTTATACTTTAGTAGAGAATGGAATGGGTCTTCTAATTAGTGATGATATCCAAGTGGGATAACTAGGTAGGGTAAGGTGATCCAAAGGGTGATGAAATCCCAATGGGGCTTGTCTCAAATAAGTTTTGATGTTTAATTTGTGCATGTGGTTTGGTAGTGTAACACATGGGTTCTATGATTAATTCATAATGCATTTAACTAATCTAGGTGAGCTAACCATTAAGTAGATAATGTTATGAATGCACTCAATTTTAACCCAAAATAAGAGCTTGGTGTCTTTTCATACAAATAAGGAATAGCTAAAATTCACTTAAATGCAAGATGTAAAATGAAACCTATCACTAGGATGAAAACTTTATTTTATTTTATTTGTTTTTTGGAATAGAAGAAAGGAAAGATTTTTTTCTTTTTCAGAATTTAGAAATAGCATAAATTCAATAGCATTGAACTTTCACTAAATTCAAATATATGTCTAAAAAAACTATGAACCCATAAGGGGTCCCACCTAGCATGCCAAAATGTTTCTCTCTATTTTTTTAAATTTTTCTTAGTTTTGGAAGAAAGAAATTAGTGATAAGAGGTGTGTATAAAAACTTGTTAAAAGTGTGCACATTTAATCTAGATAATTGTGGATAACTCTTCTTTGCATAGGGAAGAATACTTGCAAATAAGATGGGTGGATTACCTAACGTAAGCTAAATCCTAGAAGTGAAACCTTTATAAGAGGCTATCAATACACCTAATTTAAAACAAGCTAAGTTTAATTAATTGAATGAAGGATAACATAAAATAATAGTAAACTGAGACTAAAAACAACAAATTAATTAATAAACCAAAATACTTTTCTAAGATGATTAAAGTTAAGCAAGTAGTTTGAATAATTATAATGCTAAAAATTGGCCAAGTTAAGGGTTATGATTCTGTTTTGGTAATTTGGTAAGTGTCAAAAGGATGGTTTATTTGAGGTTGGTAAGTTGTTGAAATGGTAAAAAAGAGGTAAATGGTCAAGATAAAAATATGGCGAAAGGGGCAAATGGGTAAAGGGTCAAAAGGATAAATGGGATGAAGGTGAAAATGAAGTAAATGGGATAAAGGGATAAAAAGAAGAGGTAAAGGGGTTATAGTTTAGAAGTCAAGAAGGAATAGACCAAGTATGGTGTTTATAATTCAAGAGAGAAGAGGACAAAGGAGATAATAATTTGAAATGAAATAAATAAACAATGTTATCTTTGAGATGGTTACCAATGATGGTGTTGTTGATGATATTATTGATGAAATCTTGGAGTGATTTTGGTAGAGATTTGATGATTTAAATATTTTCTCCTCCAAGATGAGGATGACCTCCTTCTCAAGTGGATAACCTCCTTCAAAAACTTGTAGCAAAATGTTAATAAAAAAATACTAATTTGCCACTTTCCAACTTAACCTTGGGTGAAGGAGAGTGGGGAGGTATTTATGGGATATGTTGTGAAGAGTCATGACAAAAGAGGCATAATAGAGGTATTGCACCATTTTCTATGTGGTGGATGAATTAGTCCAAATGAGGTGGGTAGAGATTCCCATTTAGGTTGGTGAGTGTCCCATTTGGGTTAAGAAGTCAAAAATGGGTGCCCTTTATCTTAAAGAGGTATGTATCTTATTTTGGAGGTTTATTTCATGTGTGAATTTAAAATACATGTTTAATAATGGCCCCTTGAGGATAACTTCACCATACTTCAAGGGGGGACTTGTGATGCTTAAATGAGGTCATCAATCACTTTGGGAAGGGTCCTAAGTGGAGTATGATGTCCCACATTAATCCATTTCACTTCTAAGCCTTGTCACTTACCATATCACATCCCAAATAACATTCCATGTCACTTGACATGTCATTTTCCATGCCACTTGGAATGTCATCATGAATAGTGATAGTGGGTCCCATAATGAATAGTGGTAGTGAATAGTAATTTTGAATAGTAATTTCAAATAGTATTTTTAAATAATATTATGTGAATTTAATAATAGTGATTTATTTAGGTTAAGATGGGTTTATTAAGGTTTAAAAAGGTTTAGGGGGTCTTTAGGGGGGGTCCCAAGGCATTTAGTCATTGAAAATTTCAAGTGCATAGTTTTCTAGTGTCTACAAAAACATAGGCAGTATACCAGTTATCTTCTAAAACATCCATAGTATGATAAGGATAGCTATACTTTATACAAATATTACAATGCAAAAAAGTCCTTTTATGACAAATTTTACAAAAGTACCAATATATGCTAATAGAGTGGCATATATATTATAAAAGAATGTTTTTATGCTATATTGATGGGTCCCCTGGGTTATTGCTTGAGGATGTTATTCAATTTAGTATATTGTTCTTTTATTAACTCAAAATATACTATAAGTTTCATTAAAAATCCTCTTCTTAACCTAGTAATGTGTTAAATTCTTTATCACTCTTGGCTTTAAGTTACTGAATGCATTATGTATCTAAAATCTACTTCCCTAATATCATGATGGTATTAAGGACCTTCTAATTATCTTTGATAGGCTAGCCTTGGTTGTCCTTGATGTTTTGGACAAAGGTACTGACCCTTTTTCTAAACTCTTCATCATCCTTTAGGCCTGTGGCATTTTTCTTAGAGGGGTTTACCAATAGCTCCCTTAAGAGCTTCTCCATTCTTGTTATCAAGCCTTTGTCCTCTTCCATGAAGCTATTGATGCTATCACACTAGTTGTTCAGGTATAGTATGTTATCTTTAATGATTCATAGGAGGGCATGAAAATGTTTCAACATGACGATATTAATACCTTGGACCTAATTGGTGTGATGAACATTAATTAGTTTAGTTACCTAATCTCTAGAGTTCTGCGATTGAGTGATTGATGCCTATGCTTTCCCAATTTTATGGGTCAAGATTTTTTATCTGAGCTTCAAGGCCTTCAATCCTTCAAAGGTGTTAAAGAAGGACTTATCTATCAATTTCATTATATCCTCAAGGATTGAAAATGTAACATGTGCTTCCAAGTCTTTCTTTTCCCTTTCTAGATTGGTGATCTTCTACTACATCCCTTGGATTCTAGCCAAGGCATTACTTATTAGGCTAGTACCAAACATTCCACATCCTCTTGATAGATGGGATGCTCCCCTACTACCTACCTTTATATAGGAGTTAGGCCTCAAAAAGGTTCCACATTTTGAAATGTGAACTCCTTGGTGCCAATGGTAGTTTTTTTGGTGGTCATGATTTCAAACCCTATTATATCCAAATTATATATGATAGTGGTCGCTAGCCTAGAGGGTTTGGGTGTCTCTAGGGTTTCAATGCTAGTTACACTCGATGCTCTTAGATCTTATATTTTATTGCTACTTTCTTTATTTTCTTAAATAATTCTTATTTCTTCTTGCTCCTTCATGAGCTCCTTGATCCAGAGTTTGACATTATCAAGGGGATCTTCACTTGTAGAGCTAGTAATCATTAGTGAGTGTGATTGGGAAATAATCTTTTGGAGTTTCCAATATATGAAATAGTCAGGAATGATAGGTTCACATATGGGGAGCTCATAATTGAACAAATTTACCTCACTAGTGGGATGGGTCCATGCCACCTTTGGTCTTTTAGAGGACCTAGGGACAAGGGCCAACTCAGCTTCCCTCTTCTTTTATGTGACAGAGACCAATTCTAATGCCACTTCTTTCCTAGTTTCTTCCTCACCTATTTGAGGTCCTTCAATTTGTGCCAACTCAACTATGGCTCCATCATCTTATTAATCAAACCCATAGGTATTTTTGAGTTCCTTAAAGAATTCCTCCACCATCTCATATGGTTCTAGGACAACCATATCAAAGTGTTCCACTAGAGAAGATGGTTTTGGAGGTTAGGCCAATCATAAAGGGCCTTCTCCTAGCCTTTCTTATGGTTTATTGTCACTAGGTACTTAAATTAGGAGTGCTTACTATTATGGATAACTTAGAGGTGCATTAGAAGTAGAATATAGTAGATGATACTATAATGGGTTCATTTTCCATCTCTCCCCACCTAGTTTCTCCTCTCTTTGCAGTCTATGCTCTAGCTTGAAACCATGCTTCCTAAACCTAGAAAAGACTTCCTTAAAGTCCATAGATTTGGTGTAAAAATGGTCATATGGACTAACCTCATGCTCATAGGCTACTTTGGTTAGTTTATTTGACTGTAGATGAGGGACAACCTTGTTATTGTGGTCCCATTCCTTAAAGTCATCCTTCTAAAAGTGGAAGGCATCCCTATGTTTGGACATGATGTCCAATTATTTCTAGTCTTGGATCAAAGTTTTCCCAATAAAGAATGGGAAAGGATACATCATGCCTTTCCTCTTCTACCAACAAACATTATCAATTCCTTGGAAGATTTGGTGAGCAATTTCTTTCTCAGCCAATTTGAGGGGAACATAAACAAGAAACCTAAATGGTTGGGTCATGATCCCTTCTATTCTGATAACAGTGTAGTTTGGATAATACCAAATATCTCCCATGAGTTAAAAATAGTTCTTGACAAGAGGGTGCATCCTAGGCATGGGGTTACCTATGATATTATTGACTAAAGTAGGGCATATACAATCATAAATGAACTGCATATGGACTATATAATTGAAAATGTGTAACTTTGCATAGTGATGAGAAATGGTAATTTTATTATGGGAGGACCAATTATTGACACTAGGGATATGAGTGGATGCCATTAATGAGTCAAATAGATAGGACATCATGGTAAATTTTTGGATTGTCCTTCGCTTAATGTCATAAAATTGTATCCCCAAGTAGATGCTAATCAACTCTCTAATAGGTGTAGTTAGCTTCTCTTCCACCATGAAATATATGTAGGAAACCCATCTAGGTTCGACATAGGTTGTGGTGGCTTCCATTGAATATCTACATAATAAGGTCATAATGATCCTAATTCCTTCTCTAAATTGAAAGACAAGGATTTTACCATCATGGCTCCTAGCTACATTAGTTCTTTGGATTAACCAAGGTCTCAAGATAACATCTAGATTATGTTGGGTAGTCCATTATTTGATGGAGGGGAGGTCTATGTAAGCTCTAAGGAGATTTTAGTATCTTTCAAAAGCTAATGGGGAAATATAGGCAATTATATTTGACCCTCTTTCTTTGATGATCTAGTCATTATCTATTCTACAATTAACAAATAGGGGTGCAAGGATAATAATGCAAGGTAATACCTCAAGTTTAGTAGTAGCTTGATGGAGACTTATCATTTGGATTGAAACCATGTCCTCAAAATTCCTCTTGGTGACTACCACCTTTTGCTCATCAGATGATAGAGATTGTAGCTCCTTAATTTTAAATAAAATATCAGACCAATTATTCATGCCTTTGGCTAATGCCCATGTATCCAATTGAGTATCTCTATAGTGTCTCACTTTATTGTACATAAATAGATGAATGTCTATCTCTTCTTTCATTTTTTAGCTTTTTTCTTTCATGATCTCATTTGCCTTGGAATATGACTAGTCTTGATCCTCAGGATGACATTTGAGCTTGCTTAATCTAGTATGTCCTTAATAGTCAAGTTTTGAGGCTTTAAGTTGAGGTTTAGGGATTTAAGCTAGTCTGGTAGGGTTTCTAAGGCTTTAATGGAAAAGGTGATGGATTTCATAAATGTATTCATGTCTTAGATCTTATGGATGGCACCACTTATGTGAATCCTATATTTTTAGGCATGCCAAATCTAAGGATTATCCTTTAGTGCTTACATGGCATTTATGTGGACCTCTTTAATCTTGTTCCCATGGCACTCCTATGGGAATACATTTGAAAATTAGATATTATATTTTGAATAAAGAATTTTCATCATTCCATTAGATTAAGATTCTAATATGAATGTGATCTTTTGATTAAAATCCTAGAGGTCCTTTGTGATTGGTCGCTTAGATCCTAAATGACTTGATTATGCCAAGTGGTGTGTTCTGGATTTCTTGGGAAATTCCACCTTCACTTCACACCATTGGATTAAGATCAGTGATGGAGTGAGAAACATCGATCATGATCCATGAGGTCAAAGTTGATTGATTGAGAGGTTGGTTATGGTTAAATTTTATGGTCTCACTAACATCAAAGATGTCTTGTGAATGTCAAATTATAGGAGTGTGACTGTCAAATTCAAAGCTTACAAGGTTATTTTGTCCAAATGATAGCATGCCACATGTCACATTATTTGTGATCTCAGGAGTTCATGGTCGATGTGGTTTGTTGGATCAAGCTAGGTCATGAATATGAACTATTGATCATGATCTAAGAGGTCTTCTCTAATTGGCCCAACTTTGGGGTTCTTTGATTTCATACTGTTAGATCAAGATAACCAAGTTAACATGGATAGTCTGATCTAATAAGATGAACAAGAATTAAGTTAGACTATGATGCACATAGGTTTAAGCTAAGGGTTTAGCATTAAAAAAATACTATGATCTAAGTTTTAATGTTATAATCCTAAAGTATAAACATTTAGAGGGTGCCCTTTTGGACTAAGGATTAAAGTTTGGGTGGGGTTTACTTTGAAGGCCTCACTAGCATCAAAGATGTCCTCAAAAATGTCAACTAATGGGAACATGTTCATCAAAGTAAATATCATAGAAACTTTTAGAGTGAGCAGGTTTAGTATGTAGTTTATCTAAGGATGATCTCGTGCCACTAGATTTGAGACTCTAGGGAAGTGAGGACCATTAGATCTACATCCAATTTAAACATCAAATTAGAGCACAATATGTGTAGTGAATTAGACTAAAGTTTAGGATCCTTGAGGTGTCGTCTATGTTGAAAAAACACCAAGACTTTTTAGGATTAAAACTTAGGCTAAACATTGATAAAGTCTAAGTCTAGGATGAAAATGGGTTTGTGGACATAACATTTAGCAAGGTTAGGAGGGACTTTAAAAGGGAGAAGGAACATAAAAGGGTACTTAAGTATAATTTTATGTCAAGGGTCAGGCATGTTTAAAAACATAACTAAGCCTTAATGTAAAATTAAACCTAGATTTTAAAAAAAAAGACCAATTCCTACTAAATTTTCTCCTGTAAAAATTTAATTTGAACATTTAGGGTTTTTTTTACTCAAGAACCCTACCTTCCTTCATGAAACCTACACTTAGCCATCCAAGGGTAATCATTAGTAGGGTTAGATATTAAATCATAATTAAACATGAAAGGACCTATCCCTTTCTAGGTGAATGATCTTCAAATTCTAAAAGAATAACCTCATGAAAGCTAGACCAGGATACAAATGTTTTGAAACATTTACAAGGGTCCCTATATTGCAAAGCAAAAAAAGGGGGGCATATTGGTCCCAAAAACACATACATCACACATATACACAATAGTATGATTCCTCCATTCACCAACATCATTTTCTTGTGGTGTATGTGGAGGTTATAGTTTAATACAAATGCCATTTTATAGCAAAAATGCATTTAATTCATTACTAGTGAATTCACAACCATGATATAAGCAAAATTTTTGATTTTTTGACCAGTCTCTATTTCAACAAAAAAACTATTTTTTCCAAAGTTTTAAAGGCTTGAGTATTTTTATTCAAATAGTAAACCCACATTTTTATGGAAAAATCATCAACAAAGAGCATGAAGTACTTAAACCCAACGTGACTAGGTGACATTAGTCTACACAAATCAATGTGAACCAGATTAAGTTTTCCATAGACCTAATATGTACTTTGTTTAAATGGATCTCTATGTTGTTTTACTGATAATTAATGTTGACATTTTTTTGTACCCTTTTTTAGAGATGGAAATCCTCTTACCATGTTAAAATAGTGGAGTGTGTCAAGATATATAAAATTTATGTGACTAAATATTTTATGCCATAATTATATTGAGGATGTGTCATTTGCCATAATTGCTTGATTGTTTATTTGCATAAAGTTAAATTCAAACATCTTCCTAACTCTAGAGGCTCATGCAATAATTTTTTAGCATTTTGATTTATCTCTGATCAAACACATCATTTTACCACCTTTCCAGTTAATTTCAACCTTGAGGTCATTGTCAAGTAACTAACTAACTTATAGAAGATTCTTTTTGATTCATGGAACATATAATACATCTAAGATTTTTAAAGCATTGTGTCTAAGTGGTAAAGAGAATTTTAAAATACTTTAAACATGGTAAGATTAATCATCACCCAAATAGACACGATTTTTTGGATAAGTATCATTCATGCTATAGAACCAATATTATCTTCAAGTCATGTGTCGAGTTGAACCTGAGTCAACATAGTAGATATAACTTTTTGATGATGATTCTTCTTGAGACTGTATAGTGTATAATAAGTTCACATCCAAATTGGTTTCTTCATGTTTGATAATGTTTCCTTGTTGATTGGATTTCTTCTTCCAATATCTTTTCTTTTGTCCTTGTTCTTTATGTCGATGTGATGATTACTATTTACTAGGATTATTCTTGCTTGAAGAGCACTGTGTAAATGAGTTATACCAATAATAATTAAGGTCAAGGCCTTTCCTTACACATTTAAGACATATTTTTTTTTAATTTGTTCCCATATGAATTGTGTTAATTACCTTGCTTTGGTTTATAATATTTGATCTTATTTTTAACATTCTATTGATTAGAGGAAAGAACATGTTCTTCTGATTCCTCTTCTTTTGTATGCATTGACTCTTCATGTTGTAACATGTTTACCAAATTAGAAAAATATGGTTTCTATTATGTGACTATCAAATTAGTCATAAATATCCCATATGAGTTTGGTATTTCTCTTTAGGAAAATAGGTATAAGAGATGCATCCGACACTCTCACCTAATGTTTGGAGCAAAGCCCTTAGGGTTGTAATATGTCATAGAAAAGCTTATAATTTCTCATCAAAATTCAATTTGAATGAATGAACTTGACTCTAAAAATGAAGAACGGTTCCTTATTTTTTGGCCTCATAGACTATTTGGAGCTTATCCCAAGTGTATTTAGCTATTGTGGCCTAAAAAATATAAGTTTTTACCTCATCCAATAGCTTGAACATAAATATCATTTTTGATTTCTAGTTTGATTTATCAAACTTATGCTATTACTTTTCATTAGTGGTATGTTGGGTGAATTTTCCATTGACAATAGGGTAAATGTCTTTAAATTTCAAATGTGTCCTAATTTTGGTTTTCCAAGCAACATTATTGTTGCCATGTAGAAGCTGTGAGTTTGGGAAAAAGAATTTTGGGTTATTTCTATCCATTATGTAGAATTTGACCAAAGGTGATAGATTTTTTCCTTATCACTCTAGGTATAAAGATATCTATTTATATATATGTACCCTTCCTATATACTCATCTATATGTGGAATAAATATGCCATTTCTATATACTCAATGATACATTGAAGAAGCGTAAACATACATGAAAGAGAATGATACATGGTACCTAGATAATATTGAAATAGGTTCAACTAATATTTATCACCAGATTAAATGTAATTTTGAATATGTGGGTGTAACTTCCCTATAAATTTGGAATTTCCACCTTTAGGATTTACACGTTTCAACTGAATCAAACAAGTAAAATGGAGGGATGGATTAATGAATGAGTAGACTTATTTATCCTTGATGATTTATAGTGATGATGCCCAAAAATTATTTCTTTAGCTATGTTAGGCTATGTATGTTTTACCTCAAGCATGATGGCTTTAACCATAAACATGATTTAGAGGCATCACTTATACCAAACACCACGTTTGTGCAAAATATAGCATTTTGTGTGTTTTCTTGTAAGACTAAAATATTAAAATGATTTTTTTAAAAATAAATGATTAAAATGAATGGGAAACACTAAATCCATTTAAAAAAATTATATCCCTCCTTTAAAAACAATTTTGGGCTCTTTGGCCTCTTTTGAAAAAAATGTTTTATGAGTTTTGTAGCTAAATTTAGCCAGTTAGTACTAACTTTAAAAAAATTACCAAATATACTGGGATGGATAAAATATAAAAAAATATTATAAAATTTATATTTGGATAATTTTAACCACTAACCTCCTATTTATCAAAAAATATCTATACCAACCGACCTTAAAATTCTTTCAAGTTGTTAAAGAACAAAACTTGTAATTAAATGCTTAAAAATCTGTAATCATACCTTCAAAATGGAATGAGAATAAGATACAAAATGACTTTAAATCATTATAAAAAATTATACTTATCAGTTGTACATGAAATATTAGATAGTCTTCTATCTCCTCCAATAATCATATTTCAAAATTTCAAAATGTATGGCCTCAAAGCAAGTAAATATTATCCAACTGCATAGATTGACTAGATAGATTTACTATTTATCATTTAAGCCTTCCAAAACACTATACATCATGATCATAAAAGAAAAAAAATAGTATGGGACGAAATTTTTGAGATTATTATACCATGCTATGATGTCAAATTTCAAAAATAATGATCCATATTGTCCATACCAACCAAAAATTGTATGACTATAAGAAGCTACCATAAAAACTAATCTTTAGGTTATATATCCAAAGGGTTGTAAAAAATGATAAAAAATGGATTTTTAAAATTGGATATGATACTTGAATTAGATTTATATATTAATATACCACCAAATTCAAATTTTGTAAAATGTAGGCAAAAATTACACAAAAATCATTCAAACAAGAGAGATATGGTGAGAGAATGATTTAAAATTAGAACACAACATTAAAAAATGTGAACATGTTGTGTAATATTTGTGAGAGAGGCTTATGTAATGAGATATCATATAATTAGATGACGAGCTTCTCAATTATTTCTTCTGGTTGTAGATTTGAGAGTTCACGGGCTTCTCTCAATATCTTAAAAATTAGCTTTGGTAGATTACCTAATATGATACCAAATGTTAGCATAAGACTAATTTTTTATTCAAATAAATAATTAATTATTATATAGGATTTTATATATATAAATATATATCCAAAAAACCTCCTAAAATAAAGGATAGAAGAATAACAAAGAGCCCAAAATTTAGTTCACAAGTGTAACAAAACAAAACAAACTAACAGTGTTTTGCTATGGTGAATATATACCATTTATTTTAATCTATTTTTTTTTTTTTTTTTATGTTAATATTTTAGGGACTCTTGTTAAATATTATTAAGATTTGGATAAATAGTTAATTACATATATTATCTTGTGAAGGATATGAAATAATTTTAAAGATTCCTACTCTCCCATGACATGTTCCCAATTTCTTGGAACAACATTAGAGCTATCAATCAATGATGAGGTTTAGGTACTTTTGAGAAATAGAAAATAATATGAATGATATAAAGTAATCTTGTTGTCCTAACCTATGGATATATTATACTCTAATGGACCTTAACTATACTATGAGATCAATTATGGAGTTTTAAATTCAACTAGGATAGAATGTGTGCCAATGTTTAGATCTAATATTTTGAGTGATTTTAAAGTTAATATTTTATCTTGTCTTATGATTTTAGTTTATGATATTTATATTTTATCTTTTGACTTATTTTTTTCTCTTTTTCCCTTTCTTCCATAGTTTTTTTTTAAGACCATTCAATAAGGGTTTTAGATGAAAATAAAAGAGAGCTTACACCTACCTAATAAAGATGATAACCTATAAACCAAGAAACTTAGATCATCATTTAATTACACCTTATAAAAGGGTTTGATTTTGAATCTAAACTTGGGGTGCTTAATAAATAAGTGAAAATAAGGGGGGAAGATAAGTGAACAAGAAAATATCAAGTTTATACATTTCAAAAAATATTTATAAATGGGAGTGATACAGTGACAGTAAAATTTGAGACATTGATCATAAGAAAGGGTAATATATATAAGATAGACATATAACTAGACTTTAATATTTATTAAAAGTGGTATTTAATTAAATTTAAGATATAAAATGGTACTCTTAACTATTTTATTATCCTTCTAATAAAAAACATATAGTTTTTATTAGAAGCAAAAGAAAAATAAATTAGATATCATAGAAGGTGAGTCTTATGAGGAATGCCTTGTTGGTTCCCCATGGTCCTAAAATGAAACTAACAAAATAAAAGCTAATAGGCATTCCAATAGAATGTATAATATTAGAGGCATAAAATATAATAAATGATCATTATGCATAATAAAATATGTAGGAGTTATTAAGATTAAACTTTAAGAGGGAGCCCAAAGGCATAATCATAGGGGGAGTTTACGAGGTATGTTTGGTTGAATCACCAAGGTATCATAGTGAAATAAATGAACTAAAATCTAAGGGGTGCAAGAATAATAGGGAAGAAACATGAGGAAATTATTAAGGAGAGAGGGAGCCTATAAGGGATGATAAAGTATGAGTAAAGAGCCAAGATGTGATGTAAGTAGGTAGGATCTAAGAGGTGTAATATGTGAGAAGGATCCTATTAGAATTATAAATTGATGTATAATGCGAGTTAGAATTAAAATGCAAATAGTTTTGACATGAAATATAAACTAGAAAAAAATTTATACTAAGTGTAAAAAATGAAAAATATGGACATAATAAAAATTATGAAGTACATACCTAAAGAATAATAAAATGGAGTAGATATTCCCCCCCAAACCTATGGATATATGACAAAACATTTGAGTATTTGTAGGCTATTTGCAAATGTGTGATTGTTTAGTTTGTAATTGATAAGTGGGTAAGTGTATGACATTAGAGGACAATTCCATGGACATTTTCATGAAATTTTACAAAATTCATATGCATTATTATAATAATGCATACACATTATGTTTTATAGGCTTGTTAAACACCAATCCTATAAAACATACATATTTTAATCATATAAAAATGCATACAAATTTTAAACATATAAAAATGTGTATGCCCTATAGTGTGTACCTATTCTTAAAAGTATGAGAGTATAAATACATTTAATGCAAAAAGCTGAGCATGTATAAGGTGGGGGAGGGGTGGTTTACTAAAATAAATGTTAATATGTAACAAAGTAAATGTCAACTTATAATTTAAATTTATTTTAGTAAATAAAATAAATTGGGTTCAGTCTACATCTACAATTGGTCTTAAAAATGCTTGAGTTACAAATTGGGATATAACTTTTCAAAATCTAATATGGTCATTACTTAGTTAGTTTCAATATTTCAATATCAAGCGTGGGGATTTCAAGGCATAAATTTTGTAATAGAGGTCTATTTTAGGTAAAAATTACAATAATTTGTTAGGTTTTAGGGCCCTTTAGATTTTTTACTAACATTTTAAAGAGTTCTTGGTTTGTCAAAACTTAATATTATAGACCAACACACACCCAACCTCTCATTTATGTTGATTTTCCTTATTATTAGGTCCCTTAGAGGCCAAAATCAACATAACAAAAACATAATAATTTATGACCATGGTAGATAGGGATGATTATGCAAAATTCATGGGTGGTCACCTCAGCGAAAATTAAATTCAAGCCAAAGTGGAATGTGTATATACATAATATTTTAAAACTTTATCAATTACTGATATTTTCTCTTTTGTAAGAACTCATCGAGTCTAAATTTCTCATAATGCATACCATAAAGGGTACACCAAGAAAGGGGTGTGTATAGCTTTGGTGTTTTGAAATATTGTTGTCCATTATACCACAACTTGTAATCAACACAAACCTCTCTTATAAAATTACCACACTCCTCCAAACAAATCACCACCTTAAAAAAACCCTATCTAAGCCAAAAAATTCTTTTTGACATTTAACAAATAATTTCAGCTTGGGATAACCCTATACTTTAAATATATTAGCACATTATAGGTCTAGGTCATCCTTGGTTAACCTAGACTATGACCTAACTTGCTTATATCAATTAATGATATATGGTTTATTGAACTGATTTTGTCAACTACACTTTCAAAAAGGTTTAGGGCTAGATCTAGCTATATATACACATCCTTTTCACCATTTTTTAGAGAGATATAGAGTTAATAATTCATTTGTTCTTCTTTACAATTTGTTCTTCCACCATTCTACTTGAGGAGTCATTACTTAGGGTTTACATTTGGAGAAGAATCATTGTCTTGTAGAAAAGTCATGGATGCTTTGGCCTATCTTAGTGATCATTAAAAACCATAATAACCTCTTGTGAAGCATATTTATCCAAGGGAGAGATTGAGTCCTAATGGGTTCATCTTCAAGGTAAGTACCTCTAACTCTTAATCCTTTATTTTAGTAGATAGAAGTAATATAAGTAATAAATTTTGATCGTACTTTTATCTCCATGCATTAGAGTTATATCTATACTAGCTTGGCTATAATTATTCTATGCATGTTTACTTTCATTTTCATTACCCCATTTTGTGCCACATGCTTTAGTGAACACTGGGTTATATTTTACTTTACTTTGTATTTATGTTATGATACATAGAAAAATGGAACATAGCTAGGGTTATCACATGGTGTTGTTTCACTATAGGATTTGGAACCTTATCTAATGATATTATTATGGTAAGGGACCCCTTGGTTAGGTGTAGCAAATCCATCTTGGTCATGACCTCAACTGTATAAATGTAGAAACATGAAAAAGGGTAAGTGTGATTTATCTTCTTTGAGCTAGGATTGATTTATAAATAATATTCACTTTCCCTTGTATACATTCTGGTGAACCTAATGTGAATCTAAACCTTGTAGGTTTTCTTTCACACATTCATTTTCTTATCATCTTATATATTTTTATTTCTTTAATACTATATCAAACTTGTTGATATAGTCTCATAATCTATGCTCAGATTTAACACATAGTCACTCTAAATCAACTCTATTTACTCTATTCAGGTCATCTCATAAAACAGGTAACTAGATTTATTATCTTAACACAATTCTATTTTATAACCATAGGTTTTTAGTCTTCATTGACCCAGTCAACTTTATTCGCAACTTGTTTTCAACATACAGGTTTTGCAAACTTCATCAACCTAGTCAACTCTGTTAGTAGAATATAAAAATTAAAATTTGAGAAACATGACATAAAATTATCTAATCCATAATCTTCAAAATTATCAAGGTTCATTATTACCTTATGTGTAATTTCTATTTTTTATTTACAGTCATATTTTTCACAATTTGATGTCTATAAAAATGTAACCCTATAATTAACTAGTTCAACTAGCTTGAAACAATTATGTAGGTTACTTTATCTATAAAAGACTTAGTCAACCTATTCAACTGTGTTATTTTATATATTATTTCTATAGATAGTAGCGACCCTATCGACTTTATTCTATAGTGTTTGCATATAGTGTTTCTTAAAATGAATCTATACTCTTCAAAAACAAAGGAATTAACTTATTTTGCTAGTAATTAATTCACTTTTAATTTCTATTACTTGCTTGATTAGATTAATAGACTAACTAAATAGGAGGTTTTCAATTTATCAATTTAGTCACACTATTTTTCTCTTTTACACACACTTATAAATCACTTAACACAAAAATAAATTAAAAAATTTCTTCCCATGGTCTACCTACTTAGATTTCATCACCAAGGAAAAGTTAAATTGGTTTTCTAGCCAAGTATAAATATGTGGTTGAAGGTATATATTGGGAAATCACCTGAGACCCTTATCATTGTGGTATTATGAAGTGAAGGGGTAGGCCCCAATACCAAGCTATTACCATCACCAATATAGATCCCTTTCAGCCTAAACTACCTAGAACTATCCATAGATTGCTTTTCTAGTTCTTTCTTATATCCAACTCCCCATCACATTAAACTAACACTTTATAATAACTTAACAACATTCAATAATGACCACTTAACTTAGAATTTAAATTCATGTTTAGTTGATTTCTATTTGAACATTGTATTTTGTATTATAAAACTTGTAATATCCAATGTTAGTATAAGGTTTATGATGTGTGCTAAAATTAGATCAAACACATTGCTCTAATTGATTATTTCCTTAGTTATTATTTTACAAATTTTTTTCTATTTTCAGAATCCACTTGCCCCTATCAACACAATCTCTTACAGGTTATTGGTTTTGTCTTATCTTTAGTACACATCAACCTATCTGACTATGTATCTTTTTAGCTTGAATCAAATTTATCATCTATAGAACACAATCAAGAAATTTGACTGTCTTTTATATCATTTTGTGTTGACCTTTCCTATAGACTCTATCAACCCAATTGACTCTGTACCTCTTGGTTGATACTATTTTGTATTTGGACAACTTTATCCCTATTTTTTCTCTTTATTTCATAGTTTAAGATTTTAACTTTAAGCATCATGAAATCCCCTATCTTAATATTTTGGACAACCTAAATCCATTTTGACACTATATGGGATGTTATTTTCTTCCTACCTTTGCTACCCAAGATTATCTTCACTCTTGAATCAATTTTTCTCATCCTTCATCTTTGGACTAAAATATGGTCCAAATTAATCCAACTGATGAGATTGATGGATCATATCCAATCTATATTACACTATGGGGGAAATTGACACAAGACTAATAAACAACCACACATGAAACATTATCAACACCAAAAACCCACCTCATATCAATCCACCTCATTTAAACCTTCCCCCTAATACTTTGGTGAATGTTAACCCTACCAATCCTAATAATCCTCCTCTTAACACCAATCCACCAGTTGATACCACTCAATTTATTTGACAAATAATGCAATAAATGAACATCATGTAAACATCTAATACCTCTCAAATGATGCAACTAAAAAATCATTTGATAAAAATGGCTAATAATCCTCCTATTCTTCTTCCCCAAAATAACTAAAATTTCATCCCTCCACCTCTTCAAAATGCAATGATAAATATCATTCCCTAACCTATTATGCACAACAAGATGCTTAAACACATTCAAAATAAAATTTTAGCCCCCTTTATTATCTTTATTTATATTGTTAATATATCTACAACTATTAAATATGATGACCCCACATATTTTATTATAGAATTTGGTAATCTTTACAAAGAGTGGATTCAAACTAACATATCCACCAAAATTTTAGTTAAAAAATTCACAATTGATGTATTAGAATGATATAACCAACTTTCTCAACATTATATATGGAATATTGAGGATTTAGTCAATCCTCTAGTTAAGTAATTTCAACATAATGATCTTCCTAAAAATTATCTTAGTCATTTCATTAATGCTAAATAATCCCCTTCTGAAACAACTCATGATTTTATCAAATGGTGGAAATATGTGACTCATAAAGCTGATCACAACATGTTTGATGATAACTTTTTCAAACTCTTCATCATTAACTTAACACCTTCCCTCCAATACAAGGTTTAAACTTTTGCTCCCCAACCATTAAATGATGTTATCAATCAAGCTAAGTGACAAAAATTTATAATGAAATAGTTCAAACCCAACACTAAAACCATCAAGGCATCTTTATAACACTCAACCAATGCAATCATTATCAATCTTCCTTAACCAAATCTAGGAGTATCCAAAATGGATAATCCTTAAGCTTCTCATACACTGTTAACTATTTAATAATTGAAAAAACTTTTAGTGCCTTCTAAACCATTTACATATTCTAATAATCCATCTACATGGTATGAGCCTAAAATTTTTTGTTGGTTTCATGCCAATATATGTCATTCCCATGAAACATGTTGTGGGCTTACAAAGTTTTTCATTTATTTTATGATAAGAGATAAATTCAATCAAGATACCATTATCAAAATCTTAAATCATGATTATGTTCATTTTACTAAAAAGAAACAAGATTTCAATCCTTCTTCCTCTAACAACCCAAAAAAAATTATACCTCTAATCCACAACATTCAAACAAGTATATTTATTCAATTGATGCTGACAATGATCAATACTAGACCAATTCTCAATATGTGAATGTATCCAAAGTCAATTATCAACGTAAACCTACCCATACATATCCCATCATAAAGTCAATGAAACCATCACTTGAAGAACAACTTCTCAAAGATACCACTACCACTAATATACCATATTACATGAATGAAGAAATAACTCCACATTCATAACCTCAAAATACCTCTCTTACTACAAAAATATTTTACCTTTCAAGCCTCATGTTGGTTCTTCAACTTTAAAATATCATTGGAATTTATTAGAGGAACTTAACTCTATGACTTGTAAAATAACTCTCATGGAGTTAGTTCTCACTTCTCCATATCATTGTAAATTACTAATGCAACAACTATAATAAATTGAATAACTATCTTCCCTAGATGTGGAACAACCTTCTCATTAGCCCTAACCAATAGAAATTCATACCATTGAAACTATTTTCCCTTATTCAAAACCTTCCATAGATTTCTTTGAA
Source organism: Torreya grandis (assembly GCA_037957365.1). Lineage (NCBI taxonomy): Eukaryota > Viridiplantae > Streptophyta > Pinopsida > Cupressales > Taxaceae > Torreya > Torreya grandis. Next base: position 1,042,186 of record JARHVA010001453.1, on the reverse strand, counting down.
GAAGACATCATCAATGATGAAATTATCTTTTGAGTCAACAACCCACCTCTCTTTATTAAAATTTCCATTCATACCACCCTTATTAAAAAAGAATTAGTAGATGAAGGGTTGGTAATTAGTGTGAAATATCTGTGGCTAATTCAATAACTTGGGTATAATAAAGATCATATCAAGAAAAATATTTTAATATGTTGTGGATTTGATAAGACCAATAAAAAAATTATTGGTTTTATCTAGATCCTTCTCACTATTGGACCCAAAACTATATGTACCAAGCGTATAGTTCTTGACTTACCATTATCTTATAATATACTCTTCGGTTGCCCATGGACACATTGCATAAGGGGTATTGGCTCTTTTGGTAGCCAATGTAACAAGTGTATTCATAATGAAAATGGTATAAACATGAGTCTAATCCTAATCCATGGAGTATTTAACTTCCCAATCCCAAATCTTAGTATCAGATTCTAACTATTCCATGAATTAGTAGTGCACCTTTACCTGAATTCATCAATATAAATCCAAATTTATAGGTCACTTTTGTTGATTTTGATGATGATGAGATAATTTTTTTTGTAAACACTTGTAATAATAGCAAGTTACCTCCTTAAATTTTAGAGTGGATCTCTCCTTACTTGTTACCTCATGATTATACCATCCCTCTCATTAATGAGATCATTGACTTCCCTCTTCCACGTAATGCACATGAAGCATCTTACATAGAATATGATTTCACCTATAATTAATATGGATTGGAAAAGTTATTTTTAAGACCCTTTAACCATGTCACTTCAAAAATTTAGTGATCTAGGTGTACCTCCTTCTGATATTCCTATAGAGACACAAACATGTACTATCTCTCCCACCCATGATGATAACTACATCATGGCCCAAGATCAATCACAAGAATTTGATGTTAAACATTATCAAAAACCTTAGCTAAAATACATGTTTTTAAATAATATGTTTATGCCATTTCTATGGATATTGAGTTAGAACCTAAAGGTCATGTACCTCCAGCTAATTCTCCATTTATTGATACTTTTTGGGTTGTTGATAAAATCTTACCACTCATAAATTTATAACTTTTGAAACCTTCTATACCTCCTTTCTCACTAGTCACTCTTATCAAATCCCCTCCCTACCAAAAATTTTAAATATATTCCTATTATCAATCTAATTGAATCTAATCAACCTTATTCAATAGTTATAGATACACTCAACATTACCCTTGATGCTAAGGTAAAAAATGTATAACAGATACTTTCAAATTAAGATCACCATGGTAGAAAAGTCATTGATCTTGAAGTAGACATGGAATACTATGGACCTTTACCCCCTACCTAGAAAGGAATCCATAGTTAAATTAATCCATGTTAGAGAACCTCAACATACTCAGTAACATTACAATCTAGGGAATTTAAAATGAAAGGCTCCTCATTTTAATAAATTTATTGCCAACATAGATCCCAAAAAAATCCCAATTCTTATCTTCCCAATGATCCATATCATTTTTAAGATGAAAATTCTATGTTCATTGAAGAAACCATGAGATTATAATATGTCACACCCTCATGTCCTGTACCGATAATAGTCTTTAAAGAACTCGTGCTAATTGAACATGATAGCTTTAGCCTATTTTTTATAAATAGCATGAGAATTTCACTTGGTCATATGAGGAAATTCAAGGTATTGACCCTAGTATTGTCATGCACAACATAATCACATACATATATGATAATTTTATTAAACATGTGGACTATTATGAATGGGTGTCAAACATTATACCCATTTGAAAAAAGTCACCATGGTTATTCACATATGCATCAATTACACAATCTTAACCTCACCTATCCCAAAGGAAATTTTACATTACCTTCAATAGATGCCGTCATATATTACACCACTAGATATGAAATTGTATCACTCATGGATGGTTTTTTAGTCTACAATCAGATTCACATAGCCATCAAAGACCATCACAAAATAACATTCACTACATAATGGGGAACTTATTACTATGTTAAAATGTATTTTGGCCTTAAAAATGGTGGAGCTACTAACTAGTATGCCATGACTAAGAACTCTATCAATGATTCTCTTGGTTCTTTATCATCTCTATTTCATCCTCATCAAGTACTTAATGATTCCCAATTTGTTATTTAGATAAGAAAGTCACCATATTTTATCCATCCATAGGATTTTCTTATCTTTCACATTGAAGCTATCATTATTAGATAAAACGCATGGTAAAGAAAAATCATCTAACTCCTTAAACATAAAACCTATCCTCCAAACATGGATTCTCATGAAAAAACTAGAATTCATAACCAAGCCTTTAAATGTCTTCTAATAGAATGCCCTTTATTATCATAATGTACAAGGTACCATGATCTACTGTGTAATGAATTAATAGGTCCCTCCTCTCCTTAAACAATCATATGGGAGAATTTGTAGTTGTAAATGTATCAAACATACTACAACACATCAATGCCTACATATGGGATACTTTTGGCCTATGTTAGAAAATGATTATATCAATTTTTCTAAAAAGTGTAGTCCTTATCAACTTCATGATGAGTTAATCAATTCACTACTAGTTGAGATCCAAATTATGGAGTTTACATTGCCATTTTCCATGTGGGGGTTAGATCTCATTGGAAAACTACCTCTATCATAATATGGTCATGTTTTTATCACTACTCCTATTGAATATTATACTAAATTTGTAGAATCCATGCCTCTTGTCAATGTCATGAGAACCACTATTTCTAAATTTATCCTTAACCAAATCATTTTTTATTTTTCATATCACAATACTATCATTTATGACAATGGTAGAAATTAAAATATTAAGGACATGAAGTAATTATGTGCTAAATTCAAAATATCACACAAAATTTCCACACTTTACCATCCACAATGTAATGGACAAGATGAGGCTACAAACAAAATTGTTAAATTTGTTTTACAAAAGACCATCTAAGAAACTTATACCTCTTTACATCTTCATTTGTATCCCACATTTTGGTCCTATTTTACTATCATACATACTTCCACTAAGGCAACACTATTCTCATTAGTCTTTGGTTCCAAGTCTATCTTACCATTAGAATTTGAACTTCCTTCCTTACATATATCTCTTCATGGTATCATTCTTGATGAAAAATTATGTGAATCTCACCTTCATGCCCTCAATATTATTAATGAATACCATCTAGATGATTTTCACCATAATTTCCAATACAAGGATGACATTGCGAAAGAACATAATAAAAAGGTTAAGATACACACTTTAATGTTAGCGATATCATCCTTAAATTAGAATATACCCATGATAAAGAAGGAAAATATGCCCAAAAATGGTGGGACCCTTAGTTAGTGAAAGATATTTTTGGTCCTATCACCTATCACCTCCAAACTAATGAAGGCCATGTTTTAAAAAAACCCACTGATGCACAATGTTTGAAGAAATATTTAACTTAGATATTTAATTTCTTATTATACTTCTATATACTATCCTACTAAAACTTCTTGTAGTATTTAGACGTATATCTCACCCTCTACAACATTCTCTTTTCACATAGACCTTAGTTCCTTACCTTAGTCCTTTAGTTTTTTCTCTCATGAGTTGCATTACAATATTATGGATAGGAACTAGTTTCCTCATGAATCCTTTTGATTTCATATATTGGTTTTTTCCATATCACGTTTGTTAGTTTTAAATAATTTTTACACCCTCTTGGGTTTTTATTTTTTGAGTTTCAGTGTAAGACCATGGATAAGACTAGACTCTCCTCATAATTATCATTTTTCACATACTTTATTCACCCACTTGGGTTTCTCTTTTTTGATTTCTAGTGTAAGACCATGGATAAGTCTAGGATCTCCTCACAAATACCATTTTTGCATTTTTAAAACCCACTAAGGTTTCTATTTTATGAGTTATAGTGTAAGACCATGGATAGGACTAGGCTCTCCTCACAAATACCATTTTTACCTTTTTTTCACCCTCTTGGGTTTATCTTCTATGAGTTATAGTGTAAGACTATGGATAGGACGAGGATCTCATCACAAATGTCATTTTTTCCTTTTTTCACCACTTGGGTTTCTCTTTTATTATTTAAAGTGTAATACCATGGATAGGACTAGGCTCTCATAAAATCATAATTTTATTTTAAAACACCTTTACTAAACTGAGTGTTCTTTTTTGAGAATGTTAAGAAATGGTTACAAGTTTGTGATTCTATATTCTTAGCTTTAGGTTTTTTTTTCTTTTGTGGTTAAAACTTTCATAATAGACTATGTTATCATGTTTACTTATAATTTCATACATTATTATGATAATAAATCATACTTACTTGTCACTGTATCCCTTTTCACTTTATCACAAATTTTTTTGCTTTGAAGTAATTAAAATTATTTCATATTCATTCCCCTTTATTTCCTTTCCTTTCATTCCACTTTAGACAAAACAAGGTCAAAGTCAAGATATCACTTTTTATTTCACATGAATAAACAAGACTCTTACAGACCATGCTCTCTAATTTCTCTATCATGGCAACCAAGTCCAAAGTTTTCAAATGATAGTCATTTTTAGAACCCATGTTTTTTTATTTGAATCCATATGGAGGAAGAATTTGAAAATCTATCAAAATATAAAATATAAATAATTTAAAATAAAAGTCAATGACCAAAATTAAACATAAATTTAAAAGTCTAATCATACTAAAAGACATTATTTATTGAATATCTCCTATCTCCAATTGAATCTCAAACTCCAAAATTGGCCTCATGATAGAGACAAGGTCCATTGGGGTGTGATAGGCCAATATATTGGGATAGGAGAATTAAAAAAAATATATAGTGCTACCTAATTTCTCATGAAAGTAACCAATCTTCACAATAGACTAGTGACTATGTAAGGGGTCCTAGGGAATGAGGAACACTTTATGATAAGGTAGGTACATTTTAATTTTAATGCATATAGCCTTCATGGGATGATATTCATACGTTATTTGATGACCAAATATTTTTATGGTAAAGATAAGTTCTTGAGAGTCCTTAATGTCTAAAGTCTTCTTATTTTGACAAACCTAATTTTAGTGTCTTGATTTCGATAAAGAGTTTCTCTACCTTGATTTTTCCTTAATCTCCCCCACCACCCATTTCATTTACCCCTTGATAGGAAAGTTTGATTGTAAATATATTTCCCCACTTCTATATTTCATCTTCTTAACATATTAAAACATGATAGCCCTATTTTGTTTTGATTTTATCTATTCTTAGAATAAAATAGTATGCTTGAGTGACTATGCATTATCTTCTTTATACCATTGATTTACATTTCTAGAATTGCCTTGGTTTACTTTATTTTGTATTTCATTATCATTACTTTTTTTTAGATAACTGCATCCATTTCTATATTTTTGTTGTACTTCCTTTTTTTTAAAATGTGTTTATTTCTATTTTAAGTACTTTTTCCATTGTTGAGTGAGGTTGGATTGTTACTTCTCAATCACCAATGTTGTTTTCCTTTCTATCTACTTTTTCCATTGATGGTTGAGTAAGTATTATTATTGTTCACTCATCAATGTTGTTTTACCATGCCTTGCCCATATTTTTTTAAGTAAGGATTGTTATTTCTTTCACATTAATGTTATGTTATCATTTATTTTACATATATCCTTAGTTTGATTTGGTTTATTTCTATTTCTTACTTAAGGTATACTTATTTGAGTTTTTAAGTCATTTAGTAGCCTTGGATTTTTAGTTACTTGATTTATTTTAAATTTTTCACTTATTAATTTGGTACTAACTTTGAATTTATCTCCCTAGCTTACTAAATTTACAAGTACATCATGCCTACATAATTCAATTGTCTTGGATTTCTTGTGTTTATTGTTTTTACTCTTTAGTTTTATATCCTTGGGTTTATCCAAATCAATGTATAATCCCTTCATGATAAAAACTAAAAACATAAAATATGGATATAATGATAAAGGTTTTAATGTATGTTCATATTATTGGTGTTATGGCATTCATGTTGTCATTGATGTCAAAGTCAAGATGGATGTATTAATGTTAAGGTCAAAGTTGAGGCTATGCATGGTGAAGTGGTATGTGACAAAGATGTCTTATGATAAGAGAAAATTTTTAGACAACCTATTGTCTCTCTATTGAGATATAATTTTAAGGTAACATGGTAAATATTATTAGGTTGATGACATGTCAAGGACAAGATCAAGATACAAGGTAAGCATACTTTTGAGCACTAGTCTTAAGAAGTATTGTCATTTTATGAGCATGTGTGTGAAGATGATGGTTTGGTAAGATGGATACACACAAGTGTGAATGGATGTTTAAGAATATACAAACATACATATGAAGCATTGAAACAACTATAAAGTTTCAAGATAAACATTTAAGGGCATGGTCTTAAGACTAAGCATGCAACCAGACTAATCCTAGACTCTACTTGACCTAATGAGGAGTCTTCAAGTGTTATCATTAATTGAAATCATTGGTAGATAATGTGATAAGATCTTTGAAACTATGTAAAAATGTGTATAAGTTATATAATCTTTTATATGAGGTTTCTAGGTCAGTTCTAAGCTTTGTCTCTACTTAAAGAGACCTAGTGAGAAGACATAAGCTTGGTAGCATGATGAGGTGAGAAGTCTAAGGCTTGTAAGAAGAATATTAGAATTGTGTGAGTAATTTATGAGGTTTTATGACATGATAATGAGGTTTTTAGATTGGTAAAATAGGATTTAAGGTGTGTTCAAGGCCTAAATATGGCTTACAAGTTCTAGGCCTAGTATGAAAAAAGACCTTGTGTGGCCTAATGATGGATAAAAGTCAATTTCCAAAGTACCATAGCTCATGAGAGAATTTTTATAGGTGTGAGAGGTTATATCAAGTGTTTTTACCAAGTTTGAGGTCAATTTTTGGGGGAGAAAGTATGAAATGTGGTCTTGAAGTTTTCTATGTACACAAAATGAGGTATAGCAGACCTGAGAAGAATTTTATTATGCTTATTAGAATGTGAAACCTTTTCATGAGATCCTAATAAGTTAATGTAAGTTTTGAAATTTTTCTAGATCAAATTTATTGGCATTGGTTTTGGAGTTGAGGGGAAATCTTTTATGAATTTTTTAAAGAATGGATGGTAGTCTAAACCCTCCTAAAACTCTGATAGTGATATGATATGGAAGATCTTATTGAAAATGGATCAGAAAGGAATGGATGACCTAGTTTGATAGTTGGATAATTATATGAATCTTTAATAATTATCTAGGTGGAATTTTTCTATTATAAGGGTGAGTGGAAGCTATAGGAAAACCCTTATTTCTTAAATTTTTAATATAACAAGTAGGGTTGACTAAGTCAAAGCATGAAAATGATTGGAGGATGATGTGTGAGAATTTTATTTTATGATAATGTAAGTTTTTTATTATGTTAAAAAATTTAAATATGATAAATTTATCATTAAATTTGGTTTATCACTAGAAAGGCCTAATGAGGAAGACAATGATAAAACTAGGCAAAAGTGAGAATGAGATTAGGGATGGGTTGTAGTGAACTAGGGATGTATCCAAATGCATGGGGTTATTTTTAAATTCCTATATCACATTTACAAATTTAATATAATATTTGGTGATGCTTATATAAAATAATAAATTTTGTCTGAAAGTGACCTATCCAACACAGTAAGATCTGTGTAGGGTGAAGACATCATATTGGTCTATAAGACTACTATTGATATAAAACCTTGTTATATATATATATATATATATATATATATATATATATATATATATTGTGTGTGTTATAATTATGTTTAATTATAATATAAATCCATCTTATGTTAATATAAGTATTCACACATGTGTTTTAAGTCTTGGTTTTCATGACTATGCTTTGGAGCTGCAAGTAGTTTTCCATGTGTGAGTGAGAATGATGTTCCTAAGTCATTATACAGAGATTTGAAGAATTAAATTAACATTAAGTTGATATATATGTCTCATATGTTCATTTTAATGTGTTTTTATGAATTATAAACTCCTATAATGGTGAGAAAATCTAAAGGTTCTTGACTAGGTTTTGATGCCTATTTGCAGTTTTGAGTGAACATATGAAAGTTATCAGTTTGAGGTCTTTTTTATTATATGGTGTAGTATATTGGATATTATGATGAATTTGAGTAAATTTAGGTTATATAAATTTTATTTTTTTATTAGGTTATGTGGAAAATCTAAGTGTATACTTCATATTTTCTAGGCAAATTTTATGGTAATGAGAAGGCTTAATTACAAGTAGACTTAATGGTGTGGTTAAAGGAGTAAAATGAACTAAATTATGTTGGGGATCTAAGGTGAGATTAACATGGGTATAATTTAATCATGTGTGAAGTTTTTAATTCATTTTTTGAGGCTTAATATTTTACAAGATGATCAAGGTGAAATGTGTGCTTTGAGAAGGTTTAATTGCATTAGGACTCTATCAGGCTCAATGGTGGTTTTGGTCCTAATGAGTGATGACATACCTATGTATTTTTTTTTTCAATTATGAAACATGTTTTTTTATTTATTAAAATTTTTATACATGTATGTAAATGTTTGTGTCCAACCAAAGTGGATGAGAGTAATAATCAAATATAAAAAGAAGATCTAATAGGCCTAATTTGACTAGTTAGAATATTGAGGACATGAGCAAATGAAATAGAAATTTGGAAACCATGTAGAGGTATTTTAGACCATAAAATAAGTGTATTTAATATGTCATGAATTTATAACATTATTTCTATAGATTATTATCAAGGTCATATGACCTAATCCTTCCAAAAAAGGGATAGTTGAGTGAAGAGGCTTAATAGGCTATTTGAAAGAGATAAAAGAGTGTGAAGAACAAAGTAAGGGGATAATAATCAATTGAGTGAGAAATAAGTGTCCAAATGTGATCATAGGTTCCAGGTGTCTAAGTTGGTTTTGATTTACCTAGGGGGTTGGTTCCTCACTAAATATGAATTAATTTCTTATATTAATTTATTCTAAGATATGTTTTAATGGGTTTTATCCTCATTGAGTGTTTTACACATTTCTCTTGTGTTCTTATGTTGTATGTTTTTGTATATGTTTGTTTATGCATTGGTGTGTGTGTGTGTGTGTGTGTGTGTGTGTGTGTGCATGTGTGTGTGTGTGTGTGTGTGTGTGTGTGTGTGTGTGTGTGTGTGTGTGTGTGTGTGTGTGTGTGTGTGTGTGTGTGTGTGTGTGTGTGTGTGTGTGTGTGTGTGTGTGTGTGTGTGTGTGTGTGTGTGTGTGTGTGTGTGAATACATGATTCATGGATGATAAGTGAAATTGAATAATTATTTTAAAGGAATTGATTAACCCCCCCTCTTAGTAGATATAATTACAACATTTGGTACTATATTAGGTCCTTTGGAGTAGACCTAATAACCTAGAGGTTATCTTAAGTAAGAAAAGATGGCTAGTCAAGCACAAGGTGGTTTCTCTATAAGAAAGGATCTATTGTTCAATGAATATAATTATGATTTTTGGAGTGTTAGGATGAAAAAATATTTAATGTCTCAAGGTCATGATGTTTGTCAATCAGTTTTTGATGGATATACTACACCCCTTATTCCTCCTATATATGTAATAGGTAAGAAGGCTAGTGACAATAATTTTAAAAAAAGGAATGGTATTTTGTGTTACCTATGAGAGGTAAAACTTGTGAAGTTGATGCATTATATGTCTTATAAATAAATGTGTGATAATTTGAACACTATCCATTAGGGAGACTCCAAGTTCAATTTGGATAAGTTTCAAACCCATATAAGATGGTTTGAAAGACTAAGGATGAATTAAGATGAGAATATTGTAGCTTACTTTTTTAGGGTTGATGAAGTGGTCAACATCATAAGATGCCTAGGTGAAGAATTTAAAGATTCTAATGTTTAAAATATTTTGAAATATCTAACTCATAATTTTGATTCTAAAGTATATACTATTGAATATATGTAAGATCTATTCAAGTTAGAGATGGATGAACTTCATGGCACCCTAATAACCTATGAGATGAAGATAAGTGAAGGAAGACCTATAGAAAAAGAAGTTGCATTTAAGATAAAAAATAAGTAAAAGGATAAGAATACATAAGGTAAGAAGGTAAAAGATAATGATGACTTAGATATTGATGATGAAGAGTTGATAGTTATGTTTACAAGAAAATTGAAAATAGGTTCAAGTAAATACAAGTGTAAGATGCCTTTTAAATGATTTAATTATGGAGAGATTAGACACATTGATAAAAAGTGACCTCATAAGCATAAGGTAAAGTATGATTAAGAGAAAAATGAAGGTCATGATTATGATAATAATTCTTATAAGACTGATAAGATCTAAAATATTTAGAAAGTATGATGATGAGAAGAATTTTTTCAAGAGCAAAAGAAGCTCTTACAACAAGGAAGATTACAACTCATATGGTGAGAGTGAGAGAAATGATTCTAAGAGTGACCATGAAGATGATGGTCCTAATTTCAATTAATTTATATTTATGGTTGAGGAATCAAGATGTTCAAATCAAGAAGAGTCCATGTGGTTTATATGTTTTCTTAGTGATTTAGATGAAGAAGAAGATGAGGTGGACTTTGAGGCTAAGTTGATGAATGATCTAGAAGAACTAAAGATGGTGAAGAATAAGAATAAGGTGATGAGGTAATAAAATAATATAAGGATAAAATCCTTTTTTTTTTAAAGATAGATTGAGCAATAAATCTAAAGAACAAGAAGAAATAGTCAAATAGGTGGAGACTCAAATTGAGATTGTGACTGCAAGCCTAAAGGCTAAAGAAAAAGAATGTACAAGGTATGTAACTTAAGTGGGTTCCTTAAAATCTAAGTTAGATCATACATAAATTAATGTAAACACCTTTTTGAAGTTTGAAAAGAGTACCAAATATCTAGACAACATCTTGAGTAGTCAAAAGACTAATAATGACAAAACAATTATTGGTTTCAATGGAGACCAAAAGAAGAATACTAATGTGATCAAGGAGAATCAAAACTTAAATTTCAATGATTAGTCAAGTAATGAGGGTTATATAGTAATTAATACTAATTCTATCAAGTAACCTAATGCTATAAGGCATGTTAATCCTTTCAATAGTTATTGTTATTCCTGTAACTAATTAGTCATAGAACAAGGCATTGCAGAAGGCCCTCAAAGAATTAATATGGTTAGAACTATGAGAAGAGTTATTATTCAAGAGGTATGTGTCATGGTTTATTTACATCAAAAAGGATAGTGTGTTTAAATTATCAAAAGATTGGTCATATTATAAATTTTTGTAAGCATGGATTCTCAAGTCAAAACAAGAAAGTTGAGGCTCCTAGATTTTAAAAAAGAAGACAAGATAGTGAGTGGAAACCAAAGGTATATAAGGTGAATGATGACCAATATACAAGTTAAAGTGGAATATTTTACATGGTGGAACATAGTTCATATGCAAAGGAGTGATGAGAATTCTCCCTATCAGCTTTGATTATGGATGAAGGAGTCAAGATAATTATACCAAGTTAGAATGTTATTCAAATCAAGATTGAAGAGGTCAAGCCAAAAGGGATATTCAAGAATAGGAGGATCCTGAATAAATATTAGTATAATAAGGGCATTGAATTTTGGGAATATCTTGAGTTTATGTTATTTTAGTACCCTAGGGAAGGGGTGACTCTATTAGGCTTCATAGAGGCACTCAGATAGTGAGAAAAAACATGAAGGATGTTTGGTCTTAGGGGGAGCTTTGTATTCTTTGTTTCAAATCCAAAGTTCATTCAACAATATATTGGAGGTGTGATTATAAGATATGGGTTACAAATCATTTATATGATGACTTGATCAAACCAAGTCACATTCATGATAGTGTCTAAATATCTCATGGAGATAAGGGGAGAATGGTTGGGTATTTTTGTGAGTTGATTTCTTATTTGGTTGATTAGAAGAAGAATGATATTGTTTAGGTATGAAATCATGTTATAGGTCTAAGGATTAGATGGTACCTATCAAGAGATGACCCTTTGTCATTAATTTCAAAGGGGGAGAAAGTTCTAGTTTGGAAGAAAGGTCAGCTTGAAGAAGATCCATCTTGGGGAGATGTGAATGATCAAATTTGTTTGAATGTTTACCATCAATGAAAAAGGGGGATATTGTTGAGGTATGTTCCTATTGTTTGTGTTGTTACATTGATGTAAAATTCAAGATGGATGTCATTAATGCCAAGGTCAAATTTGAGGATCTATATGGTGAAGTGGTATGTGATAAATAAGTCTTATAAAAAGAGAAAATTTGAATCCAACCTATTGTCTCTATATTGAGAGAGAATTTTAAGGCAACTTGGTAGTTATTATAAGGTTGATGAAATTTTAAGGTCAAGATCAAGATACAAGGTAATCATACTTTTGAGTACTAGTCTTAAGAAGCATTTTCATTTTATGAGCATGTGTGTGAAGATGGTGATTCTGTAAGATGGATAAAAATAGGAATGAATGGATGTTTAGTAATTCCTAAGCATGCATATTAAGCATTTAAAAACATATAAAGTTTCAAGATAAACATTTAGGGGTATGGTCTTAGTACTAAGCATGTAACCAAACTAGTCCTAAACTCTTGCTAAACTAATGAGGAGTCTTGAGGTGTTATCATGAATGAAAATCATTGGCATAGAAAGTGAAAATATGTTTTACATTTCTTAAACATGTGTATAAGGTATATAAGTTTTTATAAGAGGTTTTTATGTCACTTCTTAGCTTTGTCTTTACTTAAAGAGATATAATGAGAAGACATAGGCTTGGTATCATGATGAGGTGAGAAGTATAAGGCTTATAAGAAGAAGATTGGTAGTGTGTGAGAAATGTATGAGGTTTATGACATGATAATGAGGTTTTGAGAGTAGTAAAATAGGTTTCAAGGTGTGTTTAAGGTCTAAGTATGGCTTACAAGTTTTAGGCCTAGTATACAAAGAGACCTAGTATGGCCTAATGAGGGGTCAAGATTAGTTTCCAAGGTTTCATATCTCATTAGATAATTTTAAAATGTGTGAGATGTTTTATCATGTGTTTTGACCAATTTTGAGGGTTAAATATAAAGTATAAGGAATATAATATGGTCTTTAGGTTTTCTATGTGCACAAAATGAGGTATAGATTACCCAAGAAGAATTTTATTATGCTCGTTGACACATGTAACCTTTGCATGAGATAATAGAAATTTCATGGAATCTATGGACGGTTACTAGATCAAATTTATTATCATTGGTTTTGGATTTGAGGGGAACACCTTTATGAATGATTAATAAAAATGGATGGTAGTCTATCCCCTCCTAAAATCCTCATAGTGATCTGGTAGGGAATATCCTCTTGGAAATGGATCAAAATGGATTTGATGACCTATTTTTATTATTGGATAATGTATAGGACTCTTTGAGGTTTCTCCATGTGACATTTTTCTATCTAAAAAGTGATTGGAAGATACAAGAAACCCCTTGTTTCTTGAATATTTGATGTAGTAGGTAGAGTTGACCAGGTCAAAACATGTAAATGATTGTATAATTATGTTTAAGACTTTTATTTTATTATGATGTAAGTTTATTATCTGGTTATAGACTTAAAATATGATAAAATATTCATGGAAGTTGACATATCGCTAAAAAGGCATAATGAGGAAGATTGTGAGAAAACCAAGTAGAAGTGAGAATGAGATTAGGGATGGGTTATAGTGGATTAGACATGGCTACAAATTCATGGGGTTATTTTTAAATAAATATATCATATTTCCCACTTAAATATAATATTTGGTTATTTCTTATATACAAGCAGAAAGTTTCTCTCAAATTGACCTATCTAACATAGTGAGGTTTGTTTATGGTGAAGACATCAGATTGGTTTGTAAGACCAATATTGATATTGAAACTTATAATATATCTATTTAAATATTTTATAATTATGATTTATGATCATATAAACCCATTTTAAGTTCATACAAGTATTCACATAGGCATTCTATGTCTTAGTTTGCATGACTGTGTTTTGGAACTATAGGTAGTTTTTTATGTGAGTGAGAATGATGTTCCTAAGTTATTATGCATATATTTTAAGAATATAATATAGATTAAGTTATTATATAAGTATAATAGATTCATTTTAATGTATTTTTATGCATGATAAACTCCTATGAAGGTGATAAAAGTCAAAGGTTCTTGATTGGGCCTTGTTGGGGATCAACCAACAATAGATTACACTTGTGAAAGCAATAAATGCAGAATTAAATCAGATAGACAAGTAACTAGAATGATAAAAGGCAAGAACAAGAGATACAAGAAACCATCCTGAAAACTTGTATTAACAAACTCTTTACAAAAGGAATACAATTGAAGAAACTTCTTTCTTCCACACCTCTCCTAGATGTATAGATCTCTCACTAGATCTCTATTCCTCAAGAGCTCTCTCTCTCAAAAACAATCAACTCCAACAAGCCTGGATTGATTCAATTCTATACTGTTCTTCAACAGCTACTACAATAATCCACACAAAGCTAAGAAGATCTAATTCTACATATAGAATTAGGAAACTTGAGCATGCACTTACAACAAATAGTTAAGCCACTTGAACAAGGGCTCTAAAAATAATATTGCTAATAATAGAGATGTAAGCTTTAGACTACAACTTAAACTCATCATGCAAACACTCGCTTTTGTCCTTTAAAATAGCTTTCTGGACACACAGGTAACTGACGCCGATTCCTGCTGCTTGCCTGTGACTGCCGTCGGCCGACCCACTACCGATGCCGACTCCTCTGCAACTGCACCTGGCCGACGTCGGTCACTCCTGACCGATGCTGGTGTTTGTGTAGACCCAAAACTGTCATAGTGTGCTCCTTGGTGAAGCTTTTAGCTCCATACCCTAATAATCTCCCACTTGGAGATAAATAGCTGCACCGGTACCTGTACAGCAACATCTTCTAGCTCCTCCATCTTCAACTCAATCATGAAGACCAACAGATGTTGAATGAAGATTCAAATTCTCCTTTGTAACTAGCTTGGTTAACATATCAATAGGATTCCTATCTGTATGGATCTTCTCCAGCTTCAACTCACCATCTTCCAATACCTGTCGTATGAAATGGTACCTTAGCTGTATGTGCTTTGTTCTTGAATGAAAGGCTGAATTCTTAGCCAACTGGATTGCACTCTAGCTATCACTATACAATCTGCAACTCTCATGCTCCCTACCAAGCTCATCCATGAACCGTGTCATCCATATCATCTCTTTGCTAGCCTCTATGGCTGCAATATACTCTGCTTCTGTAGTTGACAAGGCAACGACCTTCTGCAACTTAGATATCCAGCTAACTACCGTTCCACCTATAGTGAAAACATAACCTGTAGTGCTCCTCTTACCATCCAAATCACCTGCCATATCTGAGTCTACATAACCATGTAGAGAAGTATCTAAACCTCCATAGCACAAGTGCCTACTGCTGGTTCCTCTCAGATATCTAAGGATCCACTGAACTACTTTCCAATGTTCCTTACCTGGATTGGCCATATACTTACTTACCACTCCCACTGCTTGGGCAATATCCGATCTAGTACACACCATTGCATACATCAAACTCCCTACTGTGGAAGAATATGGAACCTTACTCATGTACTCTACCTCATCATATGAATCAGGACATTGTTCTTTACTCAACTTAAAATGTCCAGCCAAAGGTGTGCTTACCAGTTTAACATCTTGCATATTGAACCGTTTCAACACCTTGTCCAGATAATCTTCTTGAGACAATATCAACCTGTGATTTTTCCTATCTCTCTTAATGCTCATGCCAAGGATTTTCTTTGCTGCTCCCAAATCTTTCATAGCAAATGTTTGAGCTAATATTACCTTAAGCTCAGAGATATCCTGCATGTGTGATCCTACAACCAGCATATCATCTACATACAACAATAGAATAATATATCTACCATTATCAAATCTCTTGAAATACACACAATGGTCAGATTGACACCTACTATAGCCATTCTCAGTCATAAACCTGTCAAATTTTAAGTACCATTGCCTAGGAGCTTGCTTGAGGCCATACAAGCTTTTCTTCAATCTGCACACAAACTTCTCCTTACCCTTGACCTCAAATCCTTCTGGCTATTCCATATATATTTCCTTATCCAAGTCTCCATGAAGAAAAGCTATCTTAACATCTAGCTGCTCAAGATGCAAATCCTCAAAAGCAACCAAAGACAGTACAACCCTTATAGTAGTCATTTTAACAACAGGAGAAAAAATTTCACCAAAGTTAATACCTGGCTTTTGTGCAAATCCTTTTACCACCAATCTAGCCTTATATCTCATCTGTCCATTCTCACCTTCTTTCAACCTGTAGGTCCATCTATTCTTAAGTGTTCTCTTACCAGCTGGCAATTCAACCAAATCCCATGTTTGGTTCTCTCTTAAGGACTCCAACTCCTCAACCATGCCACGCTCCCACTGACTCTTGGACTCCACCTGTATTGCTTCTTCAAAACTCTCTGGTTCTCCACTGTCAGTTAGCAGTAGATAAAATAAAGGAGAATATCTAATTGGAGGCTTACTCACCCTTTTTGACCTCTTGATGGGTGTCTGAGACTCGTTCACAACATGTTGTCCACCCAAATTCTCTGACAGTGACCGACCTCAATCACCTCTAGACCTATTACTGGCCGACGTCGGTTCTGCCTGACCGACCTCAGTGCCTATTCTACCGACGTCGGTCTCTGTACGACCGGCGTCGGTTTTTGTTCTGCCGACGCCGATTCCTAATATGTCAACGTCGGTCTCTGTGTTTTCCTGCAAGTGATTATTTCTTTTTCTCGTGAGCTCATATTGGACCTTCACCTCATCCAATTCACCATTGCTTTGCTCAAATTGATTCAGCTTCCTTAGCTGATCACAATACATCACTCTTTCATTGAAAACAACATCACAACTCCTAATTACCTTGTTAGTTTCTAGATTCCACAATCTGTAACCAAAATCATCTGAGCCATAGCCAATAAACATGCACCTCATAGACTTAGCATCAAGCTTCTTTCTATTTTCTTTATCTATGTGCACAAAGGCTTCACAAACAAAAACTTTGAGATATGAGAGATCAACCTTTTTACCTGTCCATGCCTCTTTTGGAATACCACTATCCAGAGCTGTAGAGGGTCCTCTGTTAATCAAGTATACTGTAATGTCAACAACTTGTGCCCAAAACTGTAAGGGCAAACCAGCATGCAATCTCATACATCTTGCATGCTCCATTATTGTCATGTTCATCCTTTTAGCGATTCCATTCTGCTGAGGTGTCCTTGGAACCATCCTTTGCCTACGGATTCCATGCATATAACAATAATCTCTAAACTTATAACTGCAGAACTCACCGCCATTATCAGATCTCAGGCACTTCAATCTTTTACCTGTTTCATTCTCAACCATGGCTTTCCAAATCTTAAAAGTCTCAAATACATTAGATTTTATTCTAATACAATAGATCCATACCTTCCTTGTAGCATCATCTATGAAAGATACATAGTACTGTGATCCTCCATTAGAAGCAACCTGAGCCGGTCCCCACACGTCTGTGTGAACAAGCTGCAACTTATGCCTCTTCTTAGTAGACCCAATCTTGAGAAAACTAACCCTTTTCTATTTTCCAAATACACAGTGCTCACAAAACTCTAGATCTATGCCTTTTAAATCTGAAAGCATACCTTTGGACTTGAGAATTGACATCCCCTTCTCACTCATGTGGCCAAGCCTTGAGTGCCACAATTTAGCATCCACATCTGAAGTAGATAATACAGAAGGAGATTTGTTAGTAACACAATTACACAAATAGAGAGTACCTTCTCTCTTACCTCTGGCCATAACAAGTGCACCCTTGGTCACTTTCCAAGATTCTACTGTGAGAGTTACTGTACAACCCTCATCCCCTAACTTTCCTACAGAAATCAAATTTCTCAAGCTAGGAACATGCATCACATCTCTCAACACCCATGTGTTACTATTCTGCATCTTCAGCTGCACTTTACCTTTGCCAATTATTTTATAGGGCTCATCATCCCCTAGATACACAATTCCAAAATCTCCATGGATATAGTCACTAAAATATTCTTTGTTAGGGGTAGCATGAAAAGATGCACTAGAATCTAACACCCAAGATTCTATATTATTATGCAGAGAGAAAATTAAAGCATCTTGTGCAATACCTACAACCTTGGCTTCTTCCTTTCCTTCGTGTTGATTGTCCTCCTTAGGATTTGACCAACAATCTCTGCTTATGTGCCCAATCTTTCCACAATTCCAGCATTGTGGCTTCCTGCCATTCCTGGTTTTGGATCTTCCTCTCACCTTAGATTTTGATCTTGATCTCCTCTTGCTCTTGTCTTTCTGCCTCCCCCTGCTCTAAAAAATTAAAGCGTTCCTAGATGTCTCTTTTGTGCTTTTCCTGCATATTTTCTCATTCAAGATAACACTAACAACATCCTCTACTTTCAAAATATTTGATGTAGATGCAGTATTACTTACTGCCATTACTAAGCCATGCCAGCTTTCAGGCAGAGAACATAATATCAAAAGAGATTTTATTTCATCATCAAACACTATATTAACTGAACTTAATTGATTCACAATTCCATTGAAATCATTCAGATGAGTAGAAACAAATCCACCTTCATTCATATGCAAATTAAATAATTGCTTCATAAGATATACCTTATTAGAAGCTGAGGGTTTTTCATACAAATTTGCTAACGTAGTCATCAACTCTACCGTAGAATTTGCCTATGATAAATTAGATATCATAGTGGATGCTAGGCTCAGTCTTATAGACCCCAGAGCCTTTATGTCAAGAACTTCCCATTCTTCATCCTCCATGTCTTTGGGCTTCTTTGCAACCCCACCTAACGCTAAGTAGAGATCTTTATAATACAGATAATCCTCTCTCTGCATTCTCCAATGTTGGTAATTTTTGCCATTGAACTTTTCCATTCTCAGTTTACTTTCATCTGCCATTGCTTCTCCCACTCAAATAGAAATCCTTGTAGAAACCCCTATGAGAACCTATAATCAATACACACTACACAGATCTGAACCACCTGTTAGTGAACCTGAGCTCTGATACCACTTGTTGGGGATCAACCAACAATAGATTACACTTGTTAAAGCAATAAACACAGAATTAAATTAGATAGACAAGTAACTATAATGATAAAAGGCAAGAACAAGAGATACAAGAAACCACCCTGAAAACTTGTATTAACAAACTCTTTACAAAAGGAATACAATTGAAGAAACTTCTTTCTTCCACACCTCTCCTAGATGTATAGATCTCTCACTAGATCTCTATTCCTCAAGAGCTCTCTCTCTCAAGAACAATCAACTCCAACAAGCCTGGATTGATTCAATCTTGTACTATTCTTCAACAGCTACTACAATAATCCACACAAAGCTAAGAAGATCTAATTCTACATATAGAATTAGGAAACTTGAGCATGCACTTACAACAAATAGTTAAGCCACTTGAACAAGGGCTCTAAAAATAATATTGATAATAATAGAGACGCAAGCTTAAGACTACAACTTAAACTCATCATGCAAACACTCGCTTCTGTCCTCAGAAATAGCTTTCTAGACGCACAGGTAACCGACGCTGGTTCCTGCTGCTTGTCTGTGACCGCCGTCGGTCGACCCACTGTCGACACTGACTCCTCTGCAACTACACCTGGCTGATGTCAGTCACTCCTAACTGATGCCAGTGTCTGTGTAGACTTGAAACTGTCATAGTGTGCTCCTTGGTGAAGCTTTTAGCTCCATACCCTAACATTTGAAGTCTGTTTATAGTGAGCTTATGAAAGTGATTAATTTAAGGTCTTTTTACCTATATGGTATAATATAATATACATTATGATTAATATGAGTTAATTTAGGTTATATACATGTGATTTTTTTAATGGGTTATATGACAAATTTTATTATATACTTTAGATTTTCTAGGTAGACTTTCTGGCAGTGAGAAGGCCTAATTGCAAGTAGACCTAATGGTGTGGTTCAAGGAGTGAAATGAGATAAATGATGTTGGGGATATAATTTGAGATTATCAGGGGTATAATTTAAGTGTTTTTGAATTTTTTCATCCATTTTTTGATGCACAAGATGTTTCAAGGTAATCAAGATGAAACATGTGCTTTGAGAATGCCTAATTGCATTAGGTCTCTATTAGGCTTAATGGCAGTTTTGGTCCTTATGAGTGATGAACTACCTATGTAGTTGGTGTTTAAATTATGAAACTTTTTTTTTGATAATTACAAGGTCAATACAAGTATGGACAAGTTTGTGTCTAACCAAGGTGGGTGAGAGAAAGAGTCAAGTATAAAAACAAGGTCTAATAGGCCTAATTTGACTAGTTAGAATATTGAGGACATGAGCGAATGAAATAAAAGTTTGGAAACTATGTAGAGGGAATAAATAGCATAAAATATGTTTATTTAATATTTTATGAATTTATAATAGTGTTTTTATATATTATTATCAAGGTCATATGACCTAATCCTGCAAATAAATGGGCTAGTTGAGTGAAGAGGCCTAATAGGCTGCTTGGAAGAGATAAAAGAGTGTGAAGAACAAAATAAGGGGATAATAATTACTTAAATAATAAATAGGTGTCCAAATTTTATCAAAGTTTCTATGTGGCTGATTTGGTGTTGATTCACCTAGGGTGTTGGTGCCTCCTTGCATGTTGGTGCTTGCTAAAGGACTAGTTGAGTTGGTGCTTGACTAGTGAGGGGTTGGTGCTCCTTGTGGCATTAGTGACTCAATAAATATATATTAATTTCTTATAATACTGTATTATAATATGTGTTTAAGTTGGTTTTATTCCCCTTGAGGGTTTCCCACATATCACTTGTGTTCTTATGTTATATGCTTTTGTAGATGCTTACTTATGCATTGGTTAATGTATGCATGGGAATAAATGATTCATGGATGATAAGTGAAATAAAATGATTATTATAATGGAAATTATTCACCCCCTATTATTAGTTGTATTTACAATAAAATTTAGGCTGACTTATACATACATTACTTATATTTTTTAGTTATTTAATGTCAGCCATTTACTTTCAATTATTTTATGCTTTAATATATTGTAATTTATTTAGATTTAACATTGTGTGTTGCTATGTTATTTTCCAAAAGCACCATACCATGTGAGACCTAAGTGACATATGATGAGATTTTAGTGTGGCATATGTTTACACATAATATTTTAAAACTTTATCAATTATTTATGCTTTATCTCTTGCAAGAACCCATCGAGTCTCAATCTCTATAAGTCCACGCCTTAAAGGGTGTACTAGGAAAGGGGTGGGAATACCATCAGTTCTTTTCAAGATTATTATCCTTATACACAACTTAGAATCAGCACAAACCTCTCCCATACACTTCCCTAAGTTTTTTCACCTCCCTTACACACTCTTCCAATCAATTCACCACCTTAAATAGCCCATATCTAAGCCAAACAAACTTTTTGACATTTACCAATCAATGTCAGCTTGGACCAACCTTTTACTTAAAATATATTATCATAATGGGTCTAGGTCATACTTGGGTGACCTAGACTAGGACCTAACTTGTTTTTAATAATTAATGATATAGGATTGATTGGGATGAATAAATCAACTAAACATTTAGAAAGGTTTAGTGTTATATTTAGCTATATATACACATCCTTTTAACATTTCTTAGACAGAGATAAAGTTAATCATTCATTTTACTTCTTTACAATAATCTCTTCCACCATTATAATTGAGGAGTCATTTCTTAAGATTTACATTTGGAAAATAATATTTTCTTGTGTAAAAGTCTTAGATGCTTTGGCCTATCTTAGTGATCCTTACAAACCACAACAACCTCTTTCAAAGCACCTTTGGCCAAGGGAAAGATTGAGCAACGATGGGTTCATCTTCAAGGTATATCAAACTCTTAATACTCCATTTTATTATATATAATTATCATAAGTAATGTTTTTTAAATGTATTTATCTTTTCATGCATTAGGGTTATATCTATACTAGATTAATTAGAATTATTATATGCATGTTTAATTTC